>JAHPZR010036196.1:0-33799 GCA_019787425.1 Platygyra sinensis
TAAGAGATACAAAAGCTACAATTGGTGCACGCGCGCTCAAGTCCTTCTTTCGGTTGCTCTTACAAAATTGGCCAGTGAGGGTCACTGTGTATCATTCAATGATATTCTCTGACCTCTTAAGCTAAATCTACCTGTTTCCCGAGCACTACCAAACATGTCGCTATACTAACTTAACTTTCTCAATACTCTTAAATTTGCTACTTTGCAGATATCATTAATTCCACTACTGTACTTTTTATTCAACATCTTTCCTTAATACTCTTCCTTAAAACAATTGTAAATCCTCTCCATTATTACTTAATGCCTGACTTCTCTCCCTACATTTGTCAAAAATTACATCACTTGATACATGTATAACTATAAACTATTATACCACCACTTACCACACCCCTTACTCTACAACTGTGACTTATCACACCAGAACTTACTCTACCTCTTACTCTACAAATGTAACTAATTGCACAACCACCTACTACACCTCTTACTGCAATACTGTGACTTCTTACACCACCTCTCACTGTACAACTGTGACTAATTACACCAACACTTACTACACCTCTTACTCTACAACTGCCACTTATTAAATCACCACTTACTGCACCTCGTACTGCCCAATTGTGACTAAAACTCGGCACGACTTACTGCAGAGCAGCACAGGTGTAACTAATTACACCACCACTTACTGTACCTCTTATTGTAAAACTGTGACTAATTATACCAACACCACTTACTGCAGCTCTTACTGCACAAATGTGACTTTTAAATTACACCACCTCTTGCTAAAAAATCTTACTCTTCAACTGTGAGTAATTACATTATCATTTACTACACATCTGACTTTTCAACTGTGACTAATTGCACAACCACTTACTACATCTCTTACTCTACAATTGCGACTTATTGCACCACCACTTACTCCACCTGTCTCTGTACAACTGTGACTAATTACAACACCACTTACTACACCTGTCACTGTACAACTGTGACTAATTTGACCACCTACTACACCTTTTACTGTACAACTGTGAGTAATTACACCACCCCTTACTACACTTCTTACTCTACAACTGTGACTAATTATACCACCACTTACTATACCTCTTATTGTGCAGCTGTGACTTATTACACCACCACTTACTACACCTCTTACTGTAGAGCTGTGACTAATTACACCGCCACTTACTACACCTCTTACTGTATAGCTGTGACTAGTTAAATCACCACTTACTTACACCTCTTACTGTGCAACTGTGACTAATTACACCACCACCACATACTACACCTCTTACTGTACAACTGTGAGTAATTACACCACCACCCACTACACCTCTTACTGTACAAATGAAACTTATTACACCACCACTTACTACATCTCTTACTATACAACTGTGAGTAATTACTCTACCATTCACTACACCTCTTACTGTACAACTGTGACTAATTACACCACCACTCACTACACCTCTTACTGCACAACTGTGACTTATTACACCACCACTTACTAGATCACTTATACTGAAGAACTGTGACTAATTACACCACCAGTTACTGCAGCTCTTACTGCACAAGTTTGACTAATTACACCACCACTTGCTGCAGCTCTTACTGCAGAACTGTGACTAATTAAATCACCACCTACTACACCTCTTACTGTACAACTGTGACTAATTACACAACCACTTACTGCAGCTCTTGCTATACAACTATGAGTAATTACACCACCACTTACTGCACCTCTTACTCAGTCTACAACTGTGATAAATTACACCACTACTTACTATACCTCTTACCGTATAACTGTGAGTAATTACACGGCCACTTACTACACCTCTTACTGTACAACTGTGACTAATTACTCCACCAATTACTACACGCCTTCCTGTAAAACTCTGACTGTACAACTGAAACTAATTACACGACCAGTTACTACACCTTTTACTGTACAACTCTGACTAATTACACCACCACTTACTACACCTCTTACTGCACAACCGTGAATAATGACACCAGCACTTACTACACCTCTTACTGCACAACTGTGACTAATTACACGACCACTTACTACACCTCTTACTGTACAACTGTGACTATACACCACCACTTGCTACATCTCTTACTGTAGAACTGTGACTAATTACACCATCACTTACTTCACCTCTTACTGTACAACTGTGACTTATTACACCACCACTTACAACACCTCTTACTTTACAACTGTGACTAATTACACCACCACTTGGTGCATCTCCTAGTGCACAAAGGTGACTAATTACACTACCATCTACTACACCTTTTACTGTACAAGTGTGACTAATTACAGCACCACTCACTACACATTAGTTTTATTGTGATTAATTTAGGAGGTTTAATTTTATTTTACACGACCACATCAGCTTGGCTGAACTTTTAAGCGTGATCAAATAAAATACTGTTACCTCTTACTGTACAACTGTGACTAATTTCATCACCAATTACTCCACCTCTTACTCTACAACTGTGACTAATTACTCTACAACTCTGAGTAATTATACAATCACTTAGTACAACCTATCTAACAATGCAACTGTGACAAATTACCTCACCGGCTCTACTGCGAACTAGTTACACAACTACATACTTCTTCCTCAGCTCTGTAAAGACTGTGACTTATCACACTACCACTTACTCCAGCTCTTTCTCTACAACTGTGAGTTATTACACCATCACTTATTCCAGTTCTTACTCTACAACTGATACTAATTAGACGACCACTTTCTCCATCTCTTACTCTACAACTGTGACTAATTACTCCACCACTTACTGCACCTTCTACTGTACAACTGTGACTAATTACACCAGCACTTACATCAGGTCTTACTTTGCAACTGTGACTAATTACACCACCACTTGCTCCACCTCTTACTCTACAACTGTGAGTAATTACACCATCACTTGCTGCAGCTCTTACTTTGCAACTGTGACTAATTACACCACCACTTACTACACCTCTTAATCTACAACTGTGAGTAACTACACCATCACTTACTTTACCTTTTACTCTACAACTGTGACTAATTACTCTACAACTCTGAGAAATTATACCATCACTTCAGTACATACTATCTTACAATGCAACTGTAACAAATTACTAAACTCTACAACTGCGGCTAATTACACAACTTCATACTACTTTTCGAGCTCTGTGAGGACTGTGACTTATCACACTACCACTTACTCCAGCTCTTACTCTACAACTTTGATTGATTACACCACCACCTACTGCACCTCTTACTCTACAACTGTGACTAATTACTCCAACACTTTCTCCATCTCTTAGTCTACAACTGTGACTAATTATACCACCACTTTCTCCATCTCTTACTCTACAACTGTGACTAATTACACCACCACCTACTGCACCTCTTACTCTACAACTGTGACTAATTACACCACCACCTACTGCACCTCTTAGTCTACAACTGTAGACTAACTGTGACTAATTACACCACCACTTTCTCCATCTCTTACTCTACAACTGTGACTAATTACACCACCACCTACTGCACTTCTTACTCTACAACTGTGACTAATTACACCACCACCTACTGCACCTCTTAGTCTACAACTGTAGACTAACTGTGACTAATTACACCACCACTTTCTCCATCTCTTACTCTACAACTGTGACTAATTACACCATCACTTTCTCCATCTCTTACTCTACAACTGTGACTAATTACACCACCACCTACTGCACCTCTTACTCTACAACTGTGACTAATTACTCCAACACTTTCTCCATCTCTTAGTCTACAACTGTTACTAATTACACCATCACTTACTGCAGCTTTTTTCACGCTAGAACGCTGACTAATTACACCACCACTTAATCTATCTCCTACTCTACAATATTGCCAAATTATACCACAACTTACTTCACCTTTTACTATACATGCGTGAATAATTACACCACCACTTACTTAAACTACTACTGTACAACCTGGACTAATTTCTCCATTTCTTTTCCTTGAAGCCTGACTAATTGCACCACCGCTCACTTCATATCTTACTCTAGATCTACAACTGTGACTTATCACATCACCTGTTGCTTGACTTTGTCAGTACTCTTTAATTATGACTAGTTACCTCACGTGCACGTCTAACTCCATCTCTTACTTTATAACTTTTTCTAATGACACCACCCATTAATTTACTCCATGGCTTATTTTACAACTGTGAATAATTACATCACAAGTTGCCCCACTTTATAAGCTACAACTGTGACTAATTACACCACTTCAGTCTAAGTTTATTTTATACTCTGCAACTGTGACTTATTTCAGCACTATTTACTATACAACTGTTTACAACTTTACAACTTTAAGTTTGTTTTCTGAAGTTTACACAATCACGTGAACTTCATTAACTGTCATCATTAATTTTACTTCTATGAAATATTTACTTCTTTCTTTACAATTGAATATCACTTTTTGTATTTATTTACATTTTTTAGATAAACAGTAACTCTATCACTTTCCTTTTTTTCGAGGTATAACCGGTGCCATGAACGGAATCACTTTGTCTTGAAAAGTTATTCTACTCTCTTGAACTCTCTTAATGCTTATACAGCCATATCTACATGTAATTTTAAATCCTTTTCCAGCCTTTAGAAATTAGGTGCGTTACTCTATTCATGCATGCAACGGTATACATGAAGTTGTTCTGGTAAAGAAATACAGTCTACATTGTTTTAAATTTTGACCCACTTAGTCTGCTTCACAATGAGATAAATTTTCAAAATAAACTTATACAAAATGGTTGACTGACTGTTAACTCCTAGCTAATACGAAATTCTTACTGAAAAGATATTTCCTCAATACAAAGGCGAATGTTATGATTTTGACTTTGTTTTTTAGTAAATTTTTGGCACAGTATTTCAAATTACGTTTGATATGGTTTTCAAACAGTGACTAATGTATTTTACGACTAAGTAGAAAATTTCAAGAGTATTGTGACAAACCAATTAATCATGAATAAGTTGGAGAGATCGTTACGACCATGATTTTATGCACATTTTCACAGAGATAATGTAAATAACAAAGACCGGAAGCCTTCTTGCTTAATACAAAAATCACAAAGTTATAATTTGAGTTAGAAGGTGAGAAAGTCCCATTGTGAATGTGATTAAGAGATACAAAAGCTACAATTGGTGCACGCGCGCTCAAGTCCTTCTTTCGGTTGCTCTTACAAAATTGGCCAGTGAGGGTCACTGTGTATCATTCAATGATATTCTCTGACCTCTTAAGCTAAATCTACCTGTTTCCCGAGCACTACCAAACATGTCGCTATACTAACTTAACTTTCTCAATACTCTTAAATTTGCTACTTTGCAGATATCATTAATTCCACTACTGTACTTTTTATTCAACATCTTTCCTTAATACTCTTCCTTAAAACAATTGTAAATCCTCTCCATTATTACTTAATGCCTGACTTCTCTCCCTACATTTGTCAAAAATTACATCACTTGATACATGTATAACTATAAACTATTATACCACCACTTACCACACCCCTTACTCTACAACTGTGACTTATCACACCAGAACTTACTCTACCTCTTACTCTACAAATGTAACTAATTGCACAACCACCTACTACACCTCTTACTGCAATACTGTGACTTCTTACACCACCTCTCACTGTACAACTGTGACTAATTACACCAACACTTACTACACCTCTTACTCTACAACTGCCACTTATTAAATCACCACTTACTGCACCTCGTACTGCCCAATTGTGACTAAAACTCGGCACGACTTACTGCAGAGCAGCACAGGTGTAACTAATTACACCACCACTTACTGTACCTCTTATTGTAAAACTGTGACTAATTATACCAACACCACTTACTGCAGCTCTTACTGCACAAATGTGACTTTTAAATTACACCACCTCTTGCTAAAAAATCTTACTCTTCAACTGTGAGTAATTACATTATCATTTACTACACATCTGACTTTTCAACTGTGACTAATTGCACAACCACTTACTACATCTCTTACTCTACAATTGCGACTTATTGCACCACCACTTACTCCACCTGTCTCTGTACAACTGTGACTAATTACAACACCACTTACTACACCTGTCACTGTACAACTGTGACTAATTTGACCACCTACTACACCTTTTACTGTACAACTGTGAGTAATTACACCACCCCTTACTACACTTCTTACTCTACAACTGTGACTAATTATACCACCACTTACTATACCTCTTATTGTGCAGCTGTGACTTATTACACCACCACTTACTACACCTCTTACTGTAGAGCTGTGACTAATTACACCGCCACTTACTACACCTCTTACTGTATAGCTGTGACTAGTTAAATCACCACTTACTTACACCTCTTACTGTGCAACTGTGACTAATTACACCACCACCACATACTACACCTCTTACTGTACAACTGTGAGTAATTACACCACCACCCACTACACCTCTTACTGTACAAATGAAACTTATTACACCACCACTTACTACATCTCTTACTATACAACTGTGAGTAATTACTCTACCATTCACTACACCTCTTACTGTACAACTGTGACTAATTACACCACCACTCACTACACCTCTTACTGCACAACTGTGACTTATTACACCACCACTTACTAGATCACTTATACTGAAGAACTGTGACTAATTACACCACCAGTTACTGCAGCTCTTACTGCACAAGTTTGACTAATTACACCACCACTTGCTGCAGCTCTTACTGCAGAACTGTGACTAATTAAATCACCACCTACTACACCTCTTACTGTACAACTGTGACTAATTACACAACCACTTACTGCAGCTCTTGCTATACAACTATGAGTAATTACACCACCACTTACTGCACCTCTTACTCAGTCTACAACTGTGATAAATTACACCACTACTTACTATACCTCTTACCGTATAACTGTGAGTAATTACACGGCCACTTACTACACCTCTTACTGTACAACTGTGACTAATTACTCCACCAATTACTACACGCCTTCCTGTAAAACTCTGACTGTACAACTGAAACTAATTACACGACCAGTTACTACACCTTTTACTGTACAACTCTGACTAATTACACCACCACTTACTACACCTCTTACTGCACAACCGTGAATAATGACACCAGCACTTACTACACCTCTTACTGCACAACTGTGACTAATTACACGACCACTTACTACACCTCTTACTGTACAACTGTGACTATACACCACCACTTGCTACATCTCTTACTGTAGAACTGTGACTAATTACACCATCACTTACTTCACCTCTTACTGTACAACTGTGACTTATTACACCACCACTTACAACACCTCTTACTTTACAACTGTGACTAATTACACCACCACTTGGTGCATCTCCTAGTGCACAAAGGTGACTAATTACACTACCATCTACTACACCTTTTACTGTACAAGTGTGACTAATTACAGCACCACTCACTACACATTAGTTTTATTGTGATTAATTTAGGAGGTTTAATTTTATTTTACACGACCACATCAGCTTGGCTGAACTTTTAAGCGTGATCAAATAAAATACTGTTACCTCTTACTGTACAACTGTGACTAATTTCATCACCAATTACTCCACCTCTTACTCTACAACTGTGACTAATTACTCTACAACTCTGAGTAATTATACAATCACTTAGTACAACCTATCTAACAATGCAACTGTGACAAATTACCTCACCGGCTCTACTGCGAACTAGTTACACAACTACATACTTCTTCCTCAGCTCTGTAAAGACTGTGACTTATCACACTACCACTTACTCCAGCTCTTTCTCTACAACTGTGAGTTATTACACCATCACTTATTCCAGTTCTTACTCTACAACTGATACTAATTAGACGACCACTTTCTCCATCTCTTACTCTACAACTGTGACTAATTACTCCACCACTTACTGCACCTTCTACTGTACAACTGTGACTAATTACACCAGCACTTACATCAGGTCTTACTTTGCAACTGTGACTAATTACACCACCACTTGCTCCACCTCTTACTCTACAACTGTGAGTAATTACACCATCACTTGCTGCAGCTCTTACTTTGCAACTGTGACTAATTACACCACCACTTACTACACCTCTTAATCTACAACTGTGAGTAACTACACCATCACTTACTTTACCTTTTACTCTACAACTGTGACTAATTACTCTACAACTCTGAGAAATTATACCATCACTTCAGTACATACTATCTTACAATGCAACTGTAACAAATTACTAAACTCTACAACTGCGGCTAATTACACAACTTCATACTACTTTTCGAGCTCTGTGAGGACTGTGACTTATCACACTACCACTTACTCCAGCTCTTACTCTACAACTTTGATTGATTACACCACCACCTACTGCACCTCTTACTCTACAACTGTGACTAATTACTCCAACACTTTCTCCATCTCTTAGTCTACAACTGTGACTAATTATACCACCACTTTCTCCATCTCTTACTCTACAACTGTGACTAATTACACCACCACCTACTGCACCTCTTACTCTACAACTGTGACTAATTACACCACCACCTACTGCACCTCTTAGTCTACAACTGTAGACTAACTGTGACTAATTACACCACCACTTTCTCCATCTCTTACTCTACAACTGTGACTAATTACACCACCACCTACTGCACTTCTTACTCTACAACTGTGACTAATTACACCACCACCTACTGCACCTCTTAGTCTACAACTGTAGACTAACTGTGACTAATTACACCACCACTTTCTCCATCTCTTACTCTACAACTGTGACTAATTACACCATCACTTTCTCCATCTCTTACTCTACAACTGTGACTAATTACACCACCACCTACTGCACCTCTTACTCTACAACTGTGACTAATTACTCCAACACTTTCTCCATCTCTTAGTCTACAACTGTTACTAATTACACCATCACTTACTGCAGCTTTTTTCACGCTAGAACGCTGACTAATTACACCACCACTTAATCTATCTCCTACTCTACAATATTGCCAAATTATACCACAACTTACTTCACCTTTTACTATACATGCGTGAATAATTACACCACCACTTACTTAAACTACTACTGTACAACCTGGACTAATTTCTCCATTTCTTTTCCTTGAAGCCTGACTAATTGCACCACCGCTCACTTCATATCTTACTCTAGATCTACAACTGTGACTTATCACATCACCTGTTGCTTGACTTTGTCAGTACTCTTTAATTATGACTAGTTACCTCACGTGCACGTCTAACTCCATCTCTTACTTTATAACTTTTTCTAATGACACCACCCATTAATTTACTCCATGGCTTATTTACAACTGTGAATAATTACATCACAAGTTGCCCCACTTTATAAGCTACAACTGTGACTAATTACACCACTTCAGTCTAAGTTTATTTTATACTCTGCAACTGTGACTTATTTCAGCACTATTTACTATACAACTGTTTACAACTTTACAACTTTAAGTTTGTTTTCTGAAGTTTACACAATCACGTGAACTTCATTAACTGTCATCATTAATTTTACTTCTATGAAATATTTACTTCTTTCTTTACAATTGAATATCACTTTTTGTATTTATTTACATTTTTTAGATAAACAGTAACTCTATCACTTTCCTTTTTTTCGAGGTATAACCGGTGCCATGAACGGAATCACTTTGTCTTGAAAAGTTATTCTACTCTCTTGAACTCTCTTAATGCTTATACAGCCATATCTACATGTAATTTTAAATCCTTTTCCAGCCTTTAGAAATTAGGTGCGTTACTCTATTCATGCATGCAACGGTATACATGAAGTTGTTCTGGTAAAGAAATACAGTCTACATTGTTTTAAATTTTGACCCACTTAGTCTGCTTCACAATGAGATAAATTTTCAAAATAAACTTATACAAAATGGTTGACTGACTGTTAACTCCTAGCTAATACGAAATTCTTACTGAAAAGATATTTCCTCAATACAAAGGCGAATGTTATGATTTTGACTTTGTTTTTTTAGTAAATTTTTGGCACAGTATTTCAAATTACGTTTGATATGGTTTTCAAACAGTGACTAATGTATTTTACGACTAAGTAGAAAATTTCAAGAGTATTGTGACAAACCAATTAATCATGAATAAGTTGGAGAGATCGTTACGACCATGATTTTATGCACATTTTCACAGAGATAATGTAAATAACAAAGACCGGAAGCCTTCTTGCTTAATACAAAAATAATTAGTGTCTGTCTACGCATTAACGTCAAAGACTCAAAGAATCAACTAGATTTGTCGGAGGATACACATTTTGCTTTTCTGAAGGGGAAATGTTTAAATTGCCTCTATATTGGTGTTACTGACTTTTTAGGGGAGTGTTCATACACAATAGCTATGAAGCAATTCTAGTAAACCTGCTTTTCTTTTATAAATAAGAATGGTCGACTCAAAAAGACAATGCCAGCCGTGGACGTTCTCTCGCTAAAACGTACTCTTGATTTTTACGTTTTATTCCGTTTGTGGAACCAGCCTTTCTACACACCGAACCTGGTAATTGTTACGGTCATTATTATCCCAAACTCCTTGTCTGAAACGCGATAGCGGATTGCAAACGTCACATGCCGATTATCTTCAAAGTCATGAGGCACTGAGATACGAAAACTAAACGTTTCTGTTCTGCCATCCGAACAAGAAGACATGAAATCCGCCCAAATGTCTCGATACGTGTCCCATCCATTAAGTGTAAATCGCACGGTCACCTCTTTCATGTATGATAAATTTGTCACCCGAATGAGTCCAGTGATTACCAAATTATTGCACACGATGTATTCGAGGCACACGTTCTGGGTGTAAACCCTCTTTATGAAACTGTCTGTAGATTCTGAAGGTTGAACGAAACATGGGTACAGACATTTCACCCGCTTTGTTGATGGCTCAGAGTTGTCACAGTTGGTCAGCCATAACGGGTCGTCAAGTGAACATAAGTTGTCTTCGCTGCTGCAGGGAGTAATGGTTCTTACAAACTCAAGCTCGAGCCCAACAAGATCAGCAAAATAAACCTTTTTCACCCTGCATGTTGTACAAGTTGACCCAGAGCCTTCAACGTGACCGTTCATTTTCATTGCTGTACGAGTAACAATCGAACAACTGCATGTCAAAAGGGGGAAGGATTGTCGAGTGAAGCTGACCTTTTCTTTTTCTTCTCCATGCCATGGCTATTAAAAGAATTACCAGGATGATTGACAGCTGTCCCACCACCCACTTCTTTGATGGACATTGCTTGCAGGTTTCCAACTGCTTGTAAAATCAAGAGAAAATGAAGTGGTCTCTTGATTCGAATCGAATCATCACTCGTACACTTCAACAGTCGACAACGAACCCAGTAGTCTGTAAACATTCTAGTTTCGCTAAACAACCAGCTCAGTTTGGCTCATTCTCGTTCCCAGTGCAACAGCCAACCACGTAAATAAAAGAAACGGTGAGTCTGGAGACGAGAATGATTTTAGATCTTGTGTGACGTTTTTCGGCGAGATTGCGTGACAAATTTAATCAATAATTTCCTACTGTAAGCTAAGAGAGTAGCATGGACTGCAACAATGACTTTTAAGGAGCATATTGACATTGAGTTCTTTGCATTTGAGCTGCGTTATATCTTTTTATAAAATCAGAACGGCGAAAGGATTCACTCATTCTCGTGAGACTGCAGACTGCAGACTGAGTACAACACGCAGACATGCATTTTGTTCTGACCGTAATTATCTACATACGGTGCAATCCCGATTGCTCGAACATTCCAACTTTCTGTCCTGATAACTCAAAGTAATAAAGCCGTCTCCCTCCCCTCGATTTCTCAAACTGCGCGTTTTTTTCAAATTAATTTTCTTTTCTAGTCTGTTTCTCATTGAGATAATCCTAACATCGGTCCACTCAACATAAACAAAAAGATGCAAGTATTGATGTCGTTGTTTAATACAGTATGCATGTAAACACCAGGGGTGAAAATTACTTATATCGCTTCAATGTTCAGTTTGCAGTCTAAACTTCTCCAATCTTTTCAGTCAACATTTTTGAATATCTTTGCTTCAGATATATTTAATGTGACGAAAGATCAAGGAAATATCGAAGTGGCGTTTGAAAAAATGGCAAACAGACCGTGTTTGACTGCATTTCCGAATAACGAAAAGACACGACGCGTAGCGGAGTATTTTTGACGAACCTCGCGGTGTTGGAAACAGGATCAAATGTCGTCTTGAGCGTTTGATATATATTCTTAATCAAAACTAAAACTAAGGAGAAAACAGAAAAATCTATGCTAATTTAGATCAGATATGCAAACACCGTGACGGGCATGATTTTCTTTGTTTAAACTTAGTGAATTATTAATAAGTTTAACAAATCTCGTGCCTGTATTACGGCACGTGCCAGCGAGCACGAAGCAGACGCCATTGTGGAAAGTGAAGGTCGCATGATCCATTTAGACAATTAATATACCCTCAGCAAAATGAATATTAAGAAAATGAAAACACTGCCCTTGCCCCTTCAGAAGCTGTCTTATTTCCTAACCTTTTGCTGATTTGAAAATTGCATTTGATGTTCCCGTTTAGTGGGGCAATGCAATTCCAAGACGGTCTTCAGAGGCAAAAAATGTAAACATATTTTACGTGCAGTCTGTTAGGTCGGCCAATATCACACACCCGTCTACAGAGGAAACATTACATAATTCATTTCATTGCTTACATACTTCTAAGTGTGCACAAGTCGCATGCCTGAGTGTACTGAATAATATGACCTTGAACTTCAATCTCATGCATGGCGATGCTCCCCCGGTGCTCACGACGTTAATTCTTGCATGAACGAGTTCAACATAAAGGTCATGGTTCTAGTGTTGTTTGCTGAACAGATTAAAATTTGCATGTATACTTTGCCTTTGTCCATATTTTTCTCTCTTCCTCCACGAAAATTAGTTCCCCAGCTCGATGTTAAAGGCATTGTGACTGTTTTTGTTGATGGTCTTATCAATAATAATGAAATAATAGTTAAAAATATATCGAACGCAGGACTAATGCAAAATCTCATACCCTATTTGAGCCCAAAATGGCCAAAATTGCTACCCTATTTCTGACCAAAACGCCTAAAGAGCCATACCCTTAGGGGCCGCACGTACCTATACGCTCCATAAAAGAGAGTAGCCCCTCCCCCAGGGCGGGAGGGCTGGGCGATATTAACGGTATCTATAGGAACGAAATAATATAATTCAGACTGCAGAGGCATTTTTGCGTCTACATGCATTAAGTCACGGTTTTTTACCTGTCAGTCAATTAAACACTTAAAAAAAAGCCGTCGCAAACCTTGGCGCTCAAACACAAAACACATTTCTCAAGTCACAAGAGTGGCTACGTACGTTTGCGGACTATGGATTGGTTTAAACTTACATTGCGTTGCCTTCACGCCCGTTAGAAAAATGGAAAAGGTTTCATACAACGGTAAGTACTAAATTAAACTTTTTTTTTCTTTTCGAAATCTATATACTTTTAGTGACTTCTTACAATTTACATGTACGTATTCTTAGAATTATTTTTCTCTTTACGATTTTTATTTAATAATACAGTTATCTAGTGGGCTCAGTGATAAAAATTGTTTTAATTAAACTAAAAATAAGATTATAATTCCGTTGTAGGAATCAAATTATATATCGCTGATGAAAACCAGGAACCTGGTACTTTGAAAACTATCTTTCGCATATTTTTCTTCTAGCTTATTAATTATAATTGAAGTCTGCAGTAACGCAATTCATATATTTGCATGACGCGCTGCATTAAAATCCAAAGCTAAAGTCATCGGTCCGGATACAGTATCTACGTATGCGCTCCCTTGGTAAAAATTGTTCTAATTATAATTTTAAAAAATAAGAAAATAATTCCGTTGTAGAAATCCAATTATCTAGCGGTGATGAAAAACAGGCACCTACTGACTTTGAAAGCTCTCTTTCGCATATTTTTTTTCTTCTTCTATTCAAGTCAAAAGTAACGCAATTATTAAATTTTGATCATACGCCACATTAGAATCCAAGGCTGTAGTGATCAGCCCGAGTGTAGTATCATAGGCTGGAAGAATTGATTAACCATTTCAACTAAAAGAGATTAGTATAAAAATCATAAGACGAACGATCGCTGCACATTCAACATGAACAATCATTCCGTTCTAACTAAACAACAACCTTGGAAAAGCGTGACAGTTTTCACAGGCGCGCATGTCATACAAAGTCAATATAAAACAAGGTCAACTTTTCTCGACAGCCCTCTTGCAGTTGTCCGTTACTCGTACAGCAATGAAAATGAACGGACAAGTTAAGGACTCTGGGCCAACTTGTACAACGTCCAGGGCAAAAAAGTTTCTTTTGCGGATCTTGTTGGTCTTAAGCTTGAGTTTGTAAAAACCATTACTCCCTGCAGCAGCGAGGACAACTTATGTTCACTTGACGACCCGTTATGGCAAACCAACTGTGACGACAGTGAGCCATCAACAAAGCGGGTGAAATGTCTGTACCCGTGTTTCGTTCAACCTTCAGAATCGATGGAAAGTTTCATGAAGAGAGTTTAACAGCCAAAATGTGTGCCTCGAGTACATAGCATGCAATAACTTAGTTATCACCGGACTCGTTCGGGTGACAAATTTATCTTACATGAAAGAGGTGACTGTAAGATTTACACTTAATGGATGGGAGACGTATGGAGACATTTGGGCGGATTTCATGGCCACTTGTTCAGATGGAAAGACAGAAAAGTTTACTTTTCGCATCTCAGTACCTCATGACTTTGAAGTAAATCGGCAAATGGAGTTTGCAATCCGCTATCGCGTTTCAGAGTTTGAGTTTTGGGATAATAATGACCGTGACAATTACCAGGTTCAGTGTTTAGAAAGGCTCGTTCCAACAGCGCAATAAAATGGTCGAAGAAGAATACTTCTGTGCGAGAGAAAAACCAGGGCCAGCATGTCCTTTTCGAGCCAACCTTTATAAATTACCAGGGAAAAGCAGGTTGGCTGGAACTGTTTCCTAGACTTTGCACATGAACAGTCGTCTTAAAAAGTCATGCAGTAACACCAATGAATGTAGCAATCTATAAATTTCCCCTTGAGAAGTACAAAGCGTGTATCCTCCAACAAATTTCGAAGAGTTGAAGTTCTTTGCGTTGACAGACACTAATTATTTTTGTAAGGAAATAAGGCTTTCAGTCTTTGTTATTTACGTTATCTCTGTGAAAACGTGCATAATATCATGGACGTACATACATCTTTCACCAACTTCTTCATCATCTAGTTTGTCGCAGTGCTCTTGATATTTTTAGTTTGCCCGGAAAAATACATTAGTGACAGATTGGAAAACTATATGAAACGTAAATTGAAATGCTGTGCCAAAAATTTACTAAAAGAAAAACGTCAAACTCATGACATTCGCCTTTGTATTGAGGAAACACCTTTTCAGTAAGAACGTCTTACTAGCAAGAAGTTAACAGTCAGTCAACCATTTTGTATAAGTTTATTTTGAAAATTTATCTCAGTGTGACGTAGACTGAGTGGGTCAAAATATAAAACAATGTAGACTGTATTTCTTTACCTGAACAACTTCATGTATATCGTTGCATGCAATAATAGAGTAACGCACCTAATAGCTAAAAGACTGGAAGAGAATTTAGAATAACTCGTAGATGTGGTTGTAAGAACTTTACGAGAGTTAAAGAGAATAGAATAAGTGAAAGTTTGAGACAAAGTGATTCAGTTCATGGCACCGGTTATACCTCGAAAAAAAGGAAAGTGATAAAGTTACTGTTTATCTAAAAAATGTAACTAAATACAAGAAGAGATATTCAATTGTAAAGAAAGAAGCAAATATTTCATAGAAGTAAAATTAATTATGACACTAAATGAAGTTCACGTGATTGTGTTAACTTCAGGAAACTCACTTAAAGTTGTAAAGTTGTAAACAGTTGTAAAGTAAAATATAGTAAATAGTGCTGTAATAAGTCACAGTTTCAAAGTATAAAATAAACTTAGCAGTGGTGTAATTGGTCACAGTTGTACTAGCTTAAGAGGCGGGGTAAGTGGTGATGTAAGCCATGGAGTAAAGGGTGGTATGATTAGTCAAAGTTGTAAAGTGAGAGATGGAGTTAGATTTGGTGTGATAGGTCACAATTGTAGAGTAAGGTATGAAGTGAGTGGTGGTGGTGTTAGTCACACTTATAGGATAAGAAATGGAGATATTAGTCAGGTTGTAGAGCTAGAGATTTAGTAATTGAAGTGGTGGTGTAATTATTCACATATATATATAATAAAAGGTGGAGTAAGTGGTGGTATAATTTGGCAAGGTTGTAGAGTAGGAGATGGATTAAGTGGTGGTGTAATCAGTCAGAGTTCTAGGGTTACAAGAGATGGAATAAGTAGTGGTGTAATTCGTAACAGTTGAGGAGTAAGAGATGGAGTAAGTGATGGTGTCAAAGTTGTAGAGTAACAGATTGAGAAGGTAGTGGTATAATTAGTCACAGTTGTAGCTAAGGTAAGAAGTGCAGTATTAGTGATGGTGTAGTTAATAACAGTAGTAGAGTAATGGATGTAGTAAGTGGTGGTGTAATTAGTCACACTTGTAGAATAAAATGTGCAGTTAGTGATGGTGTAACAAGTAACAGATGGAGAATAACAGGCAGAGTAGGTGGTGGCGTAATTAGTCACAATTGTAGAGTTAAGGTGTACTGAGTGAAGGTATAATTTGTCAAAGTTGTAGAGTAAGCGGTGTATTAAAGGTTGGTTTAATGGGACACACTTGTAGAGTAAGAGATGGAGTAAGAAGTAGTGTAATTTATCACAAATAAAGAGTTATAAGAGGTACAATAAGTGTTGGTTGACTTAGTAACAGTTGTAGAGTAAGCCGTGCACTGAGTAATTGTGTAATTAGTCCCACAGTTAAAGAGTGAGGAATGGAGTAAGAAGTAGTGTAATCAGAAAAGAAAAAAGGGTAAAGTAAGTAATTGTGTTAACAGTCAGAGTTGGAGAGTAAGAGCTGGAGTAAGTGGTAGTGTGATAAGTCAAAGTTGTTACAGAGATAGAGAAGTAGTATACACTTGTGCAATTAGTCGCAGTTGTAGAGTGATGCAATTTGTTACAGTTCCATTGTAAGATAATCTCTACTAAGTGAACGTGTAATTACTCAAAGTTGTCGAGTAATTAGTGACAATTGTACAGTAAGAAGTGTAGTAAGTTAAGACATAATAAGTCACAGTTGTGCAGTAAGAGGTGTAGTAAGTGATGGTGTAATTACTCACAGTTGTAGAGTAAGAAGTGTAGTAAGTGGTAGTGTGATTAGCCAAAGATGTAGAGGAAGAGGTGTAGTAAGTGGTGTTGTAATTAGTCACAGTTGTCCAGTGAGAGGTGTGGTAAGTGGTGGTGTAAGTAGTCACAGTTGTGCAGTGAGAAGTGTAGTAAGTGTTGGTGTAATTAGTCATAGTTGTGCAGTGAGAGGTGTAGTAAGTGGTGGTGTAATTAGTCACAGTTGTGCAGTAAGAGGTGTAGTAGTAAGTGGTGGTGTAATTAGTCACAGCTGTGCAGTTAGAGGTGTGGTAAGTGGTGGTGTAATTAGTCACAGTTGTGCAGTAAGAGTTCTAGTAAGTGGTGGTGTAATTAATCATAGTTGTGCAGTGAGAGGTGTGGTAAGTGGTGGTGTAATTAGTCACAGTTGTGCAGTAAGAGTTCTAGTAAGTGGTGGTGTAATTAATCATAGTTGTGCAGTGAGAGGTGTAGTAAGTGGTGGTGTAATTAGTCACAATTGTACAGTGAGAGGTGTGGTAAGTGGTGGTGTAATTAGTCACAGTTGTGCAGTAAAAGGTGTAGTAAGTGGTGGTGTAATTAGTCATAGTTGTGCAGTGAGGGTGACGTAAGAGGTGGTGTTATTAGCCACAGTTGTGCAGTAAGAGGTGTAATAAGTGGTGGTCTAATCAGTCACTGCAGTTCTGCAGAAAGATGTGTAGTAAGTGGTGGTGTAATTAATCACAGTTGTACTGAAAAAGTTGTGGTAAGGGGTGGTGTAATTGGTCACAGTTGTCCAATAAGAGGTGTAGTAATTTATGGTGAAATTGATCAAAGTTGTGCACTAATTGGTGTAGTAAGTCGTGATGTAATTAGTCAAAGTTGTGCAATAAGACGTGTAGTAAGTGGAGGTGTAATTAGTCATAGTTCTGCAGTAAGAGGTGTGTAGTAACTGGTGGTGTAATTAGTAACAGTTGTGCTGTAAGAGGTGTACTAAGTGGTGGTGTAATAACTGTTGTACTGTAAGAGATATAGTAGTGTGATTAGCCAAAGATGTAGAGGAAGAGGTGTAGTAAGTGGTGTTGTAATTAGTCACAGTTGTGCAGTGAGAAGTGTAGTAAGTGCTGGTGTAATTAGTCATAGTTGTGCAGTGAGAGGTGTAGTAAGTGGTGGTGTAATAAGTCACAGTTGTACAGTGACAGGTGTGTTAAGTGGTGGTGTAATTAGTCACAGTTGTGCAATAAGACGTGTAGTAAGTGGAGGTGTAATTAGTCATAGTTCTGCAGTAAGAGGTGTGTAGTAACTGGTGGTGTAATTAGTAACAGTTGTGCTGTAAGAGGTGTACTAAGTGGTGGTGTAATAACTGTTGTACTGTAAGAGATATAGTAGTGTGATTAGCCAAAGGTGTAGAGGAAGAGGTGTAGTAAGTGGTGTTGTAATTAGTTACAGTTGTGCAGTGAGAAGTGTAGTAAGTGCTGGTGTAATTAGTCATAGTTGTGCAGTGAGAGGTGTACTAAGTGGTGGTGTAATAAGTCACAGTTGTACAGTGACAGGTGTGTTAAGTGGTGGTGTAATTAGTCACAGTTGTGCAATAAGACGTGTAGTAAGTGGAGGTGTAATTAGTCATAGTTGTGAAGAAAGAGGTGTATAGTAAGTGGTGGAGTAATTAGTAACAGTTGTGCAGTAAGAGTGTACTAAGTAGTGGTGTAATAACTGTTGTACTGTAAGAGATGTAGTAAGTGGTGGTGTAAATGGTCACAGTTGTGCAATAACATGTGTAGTAAGTGGGGGTGTAATTGGTAACAGTTGTGTAGCAAGAGGTGTAATAAGTCTTGGTGTAATTAGTCACAGTTGTGCAGTAAGAGGTGTAGTAAGTGGTGGTGTAATTAGTCACAGTTGTATTAATTGCAAGAGGTTATTAAGCGCTGGTGTAATTAGTCACAGTTGTTCTGTAAGAGGTGTTGTAAGTAGTGGTGTTATTGGTCACAGTTGTGCACTACTAGGTGTAGTAAGTGGTGGTGTAATTAGTTACACTTGTATTGTAAGAGGTAAGTGGTGGTGTAATTGCTCATAGTTGTGAGTTAAGAGGTGTAGTAAGTTGTGGTGTAATTAGTCACAGTTGTGCAAAATAGGTCTAGTAAGTGGTGGTGAATTAGTAACTGTTGTACTGTCAGAGGCGTAGTAAGTGGTGGTGTAATTAGTCACAGGTGTGTAGTAAGTAGATGTAGTAAGTGATGGTGTAACTGGTCACAGTTGTGCACTAATAGGTGTATTGTAAAGTGGTGGTGTAATTACTCACAGTTGTGCAGTAAGAGGTGTAGTAATTAGTGGTGGTGTAATTAGTTACAGTTGTATTGTAAGAGGTGTAAGTGGTGGTGTAATTGCTCACAGTTGTGCAGTAAGAGGTGACGCAAGTCGTGGTGTAATTAGTCACAGTTGTGCACTAAGAGTTGTAGTAAGTCGTGGTGTAATTAGTCACTGTTGTACCGTAAGAGGTGCAGTAAGTGGTGGTGTAATTAATCACAGTTGTGCAATAAGAGGTGTAGTAAGTGATGGTGTAATTAGTCACAGATGGGCACTAACAGGTGTAGTAAATGGTGGTGTAATTAGTCACAGTTGTGCATTAGGAGGTGTAGTAAAGGTAGTGCAATTAGTCACAGATGTACTGTAAGAGGTGTAGTAAGTGGTAGTGTAATTGGTCACAGTTGTGCAGTAAGAGGTGTAGTAAGTGATGGTGTAATTGGTCACAGTAATAGGCACTAAGAGGTGTAGTAAGTGGTGGTGTAATTACTCACAGTGTGCAGTAAGAGGTGTAGTAATTAAGTGGTCGTGTAATTAGTTACAGTTGTATTGTAAGAGGTAAGTGGTGGTGTTATTGCTCATAGTTGTGAGTTAAGAGGTGAAGCAAGTCGTGGTGTAATTAGTCACAGTTGTGCACTAATAGTTGTAGTAAGTCGTGGTGTAATTAGTCACACCTGTGCAGTAAGAGTTGTAGTAAGTGGTGGTGTAATTAGTCACACCTGTGCAGTAAGAGGTGTAGTAAGTGATGGTGTAATTACTCACAGTTGTAGCAGTAAGAAGTGTAGTATAGTGTGATTACCCACAGATGTACAGGAAGAGGTGAAGCAAGTGGTGTTGTAATTAGTCACAGCTGTGCAGTGGGAGGTGTGGTAAGTGGTGGTGTAATCAGTCACAGTTGTGCAGTGCGAGGTAAAGTAAGTAGTGGTGTAATTAGTCACAGTTGTGCAGTGAGAGGTGTGGTAAGTGGTGGTGTAATTAGTCACAGTTGTGCAGTGAGAGGTGTGGTAAGTGGTGGTGTAATTAGTCACAGTTGTGCAGTGAGAGGTGTGGTAAGTGGTGGTGTAATTAGTCACAGTTGTGCAGTGAGAGGTGTGGTAAGTGGTGGTGTAATTAGTCACAGTTGTGCAGTAAGAGGTGTAGTAAGTGGTGGTGTAATTAGTCACAGCTGTGCAGTAAGAGGTGTGGTAAGTGGTGGTGTAATTAGTCACAGTTGTGTAGTAAGTGTTGGTGTAAATGGCCACACTTGTACTGTAAGAGATGTACTAAGTGGTGATGTAATTAGTCACAGCTGTGCCATAACAAGTGTTGTAAGTGGTGGTGTAATTAGTCACAGTTGTATGGAAGAGGTGTAGTAAGTGGTGGTGTAATTAGTCACAGTTCTGCAGTAAGAGATGTAGCAAGTGGTGGTGTATAGTCACAGTTGTACAGTAAGAGGTGTAGTAAGTGGTCGTGTAATTAGTCACAGTTGTGCAGTAAGAGGTGTAGTAAGTGCTGGTGTCATTATTCACGGTTGTGCAGTAAGAGGTGTAGTAAGTGGTGGTGTAATTAGTCAGAGTTGTACAGTAAAAGGTGTAGTAACTGGTCGTGTAATTAGTTTCAGTTGTACAGTCAGAGTTTTACAGGAAGGCGTGTAGTAATTGGTGGAGTAATTAGTCACAGTTGTACAGTAAGAGGTGTAGTAAGTGGCCGTGTAATTACTCACAGTTATACGGTAAGAGGTATAGTAAGTAGTGGTGTAATTTATCACAGTTGTAGACTGAGTAAGAGGTGCAGTAAGTGGTGGTGTAATTACTCATAGTTGTATAGCAAGAGCTGCAGTAAGTGGTTGTGTAATTAGTCACAGTTGTACAGTAAGAGGTGTAGTAGGTGGTGATTTAATTAGTCACAGTTCTGCAGTAAGAGCTGCAGCAAGTGGTGGTGTAATTAGTCAAACTTGTGCAGTAAGAGCTGCAGTAACTGGTGGTGTAATTAGTCACAGTTCTTCAGTATAAGTGATCTAGTAAGTGGTGGTGTAATAAGTCACAGTTGTGCAGTAAGAGGTGTAGTGAGTGGTGGTGTAATTAGTCACAGTTGTACAGTAAGAGGTGTAGTGAATGGTAGAGTAATTACTCACAGTTGTATAGTAAGAGATGTAGTAAGTGGTGGTGTAATAAGTTTCATTTGTACAGTAAGAGGTGTAGTGGGTGGTGGTGTAATTACTCACAGTTGTACAGTAAGAGGTGTAGTATGTGGTGGTGGTGTAATTAGTCACAGTTGCACAGTAAGAGGTGTAAGTAAGTGGTGATTTAACTAGTCACAGCTATACAGTAAGAGGTGTAGTAAGTGGCGGTGTAATTAGTCACAGCTCTACAGTAAGAGGTGTAGTAAGTGGTGGTGTAATAAGTCACAGCTGCACAATAAGAGGTATAGTAAGTGGTGGTATAATTAGTCACAGTTGTAGAGTAAGAAGTGTAGTAAGGGGTGGTGTAATTACTCACAGTTGTACAGTAAAAGGTGTAGTAGGTGGTCAAATTAGTCACAGTTGTACAGTGACAGGTGTAGTAAGTGGTGTTGTAATTAGTCACAGTTGTACAGAGACAGGTGGAGTAAGTGGTGGTGCAATAAGTCGCAATTGTAGAGTAAGAGATGTAGTAAGTGGTTGTGCAATTAGTCACAGTTGAAAAGTCAGATGTGTAGTAAATGATAATGTAATTACTCACAGTTGAAGAGTAAGATTTTTTAGCAAGAGGTGGTGTAATTTAAAAGTCACATTTGTGCAGTAAGAGCTGCAGTAAGTGGTGTTGGTATAATTAGTCACAGTTTTACAATAAGAGGTACAGTAAGTGGTGGTGTAATTAGTTACACCTGTGCTGCTCTGCAGTAAGTCGTGCCGAGTTTTAGTCACAATTGGGCAGTACGAGGTGCAGTAAGTGGTGATTTAATAAGTGGCAGTTGTAGAGTAAGAGGTGTAGTAAGTGTTGGTGTAATTAGTCACAGTTGTACAGTGAGAGGTGGTGTAAGAAGTCACAGTATTGCAGTAAGAGGTGTAGTAGGTGGTTGTGCAATTAGTTACATTTGTAGAGTAAGAGGTAGAGTAAGTTCTGGTGTGATAAGTCACAGTTGTAGAGTAAGGGGTGTGGTAAGTGGTGGTATAATAGTTTATAGTTATACATGTATCAAGTGATGTAATTTTTGACAAATGTAGGGAGAGAAGTCAGGCATTAAGTAATAATGGAGAGGATTTACAATTGTTTTAAGGAAGAGTATTAAGGAAAGATGTTGAATAAAAAGTACAGTAGTGGAATTAATGATATCTGCAAAGTAGCAAATTTAAGAGTATTGAGAAAGTTAAGTTAGTATAGCGACATGTTTGGTAGTGCTCGGGAAACAGGTAGATTTAGCTTAAGAGGTCAGAGAATATCATTGAATGATACACAGTGACCCTCACTGGCCAATTTTGTAAGAGCAACCGAAAGAAGGACTTGAGCGCGCGTGCACCAATTGTAGCTTTTGTATCTCTTAATCACATTCACAATGGGACTTTCTCACCTTCTAACTCAAATTATAACTTTGTGATTTTTCTAGAACAAAATCAAAATTTTAAATTTATAACGATTGTAAATTTTAACAGATTATTATCACTCGTAGCATCCATATTTTAATGTTATCTTACTATCCAAAATTAGCTAATGTCTAGTTAAACACTCGGACACGTACATAAAGTTCATTTATTCATTTATCCATTCAGTCAGTCAGTCAGTCAGTCAGCCATTCAGTCAGCCATTCAATCATTCATTCAAGTATTTAGAGGCAATGGCAAATGATTTCACGGCAATCATGTAAAGCAGTTGTAATTAGTTTTAGTTTTTAACTTAAGCTTAACTGATGATTTCCCGTGTTTAAATAAAGATTTACATACATACATACATACATACATACATACATACATACATACATACATACATACATACATACATACATACATACATTTCGAAAAACGACGATTCTTTTTTTACTCCATATAACTACTTCCAAGAAATAATAACTGGTAAAAAGTTTTACTTATGTTTAAATTTAATCTCTTTTTTTTTTTGCAGGGCCCACATAAAGACATTGGCCAATACGTAACAAAATGTAGAAAAGCCATCAGGACGGAGTTTGTGAAAGCCCAGTAACCATGGTAACCAAGAACAGAGTAGCTGTCTTGCCCATGATATAAGAGCCTAGAACAACAATGAGTTTCTTGGTAGCCAATGGGTGTTTAGAGACTAGCATAAATTCTGGTGTTTTGTAATGTGCTCTTCAGTTACGCCCCGCCGGGGTTGTGGGACACCAGATTCAGTAGTAGTGGACACCCCTTGTAAGAACCTAGTGGTTTAAGAACCTATTGATAGACATTTGCCATTTTAAAACCCAAAACTGATAACAACCTACTTAGCCAAGCCAGATTAGGCAGATTCTTATATGCGGGTTGCAGACAAATTATGAAAAATCTTTTAATAAACCAAGGAGTGTGACTTTGAGGTTGCAAATGTTTATTACAACAAAAAATTAATACATAATACAGTACAGAATAAATCTGTATATTTTAGGATTAAATCTAAGTTTATTAATGTTTTTGTATCAAATATTATGCCTCCTTCATATAAATTAACAACATTATTAAGAATAACTACTTACCGAACCTGTATTTGTCAGACTTAATGTTCTTACACACCGGTTTTTGCTGTACCACTATCTTGAGTCGCGTTTTGGTTACGTATTGCCGAGTTTTATTCTTGGATCAAACTCTCCTGTTGTTAATAAGTTCTGTTTGTTCTCTTGGTCCCCAAAGACTGTTTGGTCTGCTGTAACAGACCGCCACCTTCCCACAGCCGGCGAGTTCCCCTAGGTTTATCAAAGTGCTTTCTCAGGCCAAAAACCCATTATTACAGAATTCCCTGGAGAAGTAACCGGCATTATTGTCATTATCATAACTACACCTTAGGTCTATTTTATACATTATTCTCGCACTTTTTCGCTATTATGCTAATGTTTGATGTTAATATAGTCTGACTATTAAGCTCCATTATGCTAAAATTATACTTGCACAAAAAAGATATAGTTTCTCTTAATGCTTTTTTTGGAAGTGTGGGTGACGCCCCATGGTGGTTCTCCATTGCTAATTGGCTTAATTATTACGAAACAGATTTTCTAGTAAGGAAATAAATCGTTCAGGTTCAGCAGAAAAGGGCTGAATTAGCAAAACCCCCTTGCATGCTGAAACCCAATTTAAAAGTTTTTATTTTGAGGCCACCAGGAAGTAACAGATTACTCATGACCTGTCTATGGCCTGGAATCAGCCAGTTTTTGTCACTACTATTCCAACATGATTCTCGATTCTTTTGACTTACTTTTACCCTCAAAATAATGCCGGCATAATGTGTAAAACCCCAGATACCACTCAGTAGGTCACTTAAGGGTCAGTGGTAGACTGCGGTTAATGTTTGCGTCTAGTTAGTCACAGCTCCAGCAGACAGGTTACAGTATTGGTTTTGTTTGATTTCTTGCATTTTGGAGGGTATCCTCATTATGTAACAGATATGTCCCCTCTGTGATCCGTGGACTTACGCCCAAAGAGGAACCATCTGAACCATCAACTTATGATCTGAACTCTTTTAGTTATTTAGATGTTACGTCCCGTAACTATAAATTTAAAACAGACGGTGCTGTCCCTTAAATAAATCCTTTAGAACTTCTCACAGTGAACAATGTGAACATGCAACTCCTTTGAAAATCCACTGCTTATATGGTTCGGTCTGTCTCCTTGTGTTTGCAACTTGTTTACTCACCTCTTTCAAACCTTTAATCTCATTTTGCTTTCCACGTAAAAGGCAGGGGAATAACCCGAAAACCACAAGGTTCATTTATCCTCCTGGCTCAAGTCCTTAAAGGGGCTCAGTCACGGTATTTTGAGCAACGACAAGATTACCGTTAAATTGAAAGAAACCTGAAAATAATGCTTTACAAAGATAGAAAAACATCAAAGAGACGATAATAAACCATAAAGGAATAAGGAAGGTTAAGGATGGAGAAGATTGACACGGATTGCAAACAACGAAATTGAAAAGTTTAGCTAAACTTTTCAAACCGTTTAACTGTGACTGAGCCCCTTTAAACACATCTGTTTCTTAAGTTACTGTTAGTTGTTTTTTTTTGGCACTTTCTATGTATTACTAAATGCGTCTTATTATTTAGAGTGAATAAAGCATTGTTGTTGTTATTGTTGTCTATAGCCAGTAACATATGTCTCCATGAAACAATTTCACTGAAGCAGACGTTGACTATGTAATTTTAACTAAGCCCTATGTTTGAGCATGTAAATAAATTTTCATATATTTTGTTCACCGTCTTGTTTGTTGTTGTTTTTCTTTTGTTTGTAGTTACCCTTTCGTTTCTTTTTCTGCCAAAGCCGTTTCTCTTAAGAGAGACAAATTGGCTTTTCAAGTCCCTGAAGTAAATCATGTTATTATATGGCAAGGTAGCCTTGCGTGGGTGAATTTGAAGAATTTGATTGCTTCTTTCTTGATCTGGGTTTTACCATTTACAAATCAATTTTCCGTTATTGTTTTCCGCTGACGAGAGACTAGAAACTGGAAAATGTAGCAAGTGGTATTTAATTTTAAGTGAAGCAATCCCTAAACGGTCATTTATGGCGTTTATGAGACTTCATATGAAAACGAATAATATAAACATATTTTACGTGCAGTCTGTTAGGTCAGCCAATATCACACACCCGTCTACAGAGAAAACATTGCATTATTCAATTCATTGCTTACATACTTCTAAGTATGCACAAGTCCCATGCCTGAGTGTACTCAATAATATGACCTTGAACTTCAGTCTCATGGCGGTGCTCCCCCGGTGCACGTACGAGTTCAACATAAACGGCGTCATGGTGGAAGTGTTGTTTGCTGAACAGATTAAAATTTGCATGTATTCTTTGCTTTTGTCCATATTTTTCTCTTTTCCTCCACGAAAATTAGTTCCCCAGCTCAGAGCCTTGCTAAGGGCATTGTGAACTGCTTTTGTTAATGGTCTTATCAATAATCATGAAATATTAGCTAAAAACATATCAAACCCAGGACTAATGCAAAAAAATTATACCCTATTTGAGACCAAAATGGCCAAAATCGATACCCTACTTCTGACCAAAACGCCTAAAGAACCATAACCTTTGTGGCCGCACGTACCTATATAGATCAAATAAGGATTTATCTCGCCTTCCCAGGGGGGAGGTGGGCGACATTAACGGTATCTATGCGAACCAAATAAGATAATTCAAACTGCAGCAGCACTTTGGCGTCTACATGCTTTAAGTCACGTTTTTATTTTACCTGTCAGTCAATTGAACATTTATAAACGCCGTCGCAAACCTTAACGCTAAAACACAAACTGCATATCTCAGTCTCAAAGGGGGGCTACGTACGCTTGGGGACAATGAATTGGTATAATCTTACATTGTGGACCAAGGTTGTCTTACCCGTTAGAAAAAGGAAAAAGTCTTCATACAACAGTAAGTACCAAATTAATTTTTCTCTTTTCGAAATCTAGATACTTACACTGACTTCTTAAAAGTTGCATACTTTTAGAATTTTTTCTCTTTATGATTATAATATGATAATTAACTTATCCATTGGGCCCTAGTGCAAAACCGAGTGCGCTCCCTTGATAAAAATTGTTCTAATTACACTAAAATAAGATTACAGTTCCGTTGTAGAAAAGACTTATCTTACGGGGATAAGAAAGAGGCCCTAATACATTGAAAACTATCTTTCGCATTTTTTCCTTCTATGAAATGTTTGAAGTAACGTAATTCCTGCATTTCCTCTACGCCCACCATTAAAATCCAGTCATCAGTTCAGATAGAGTGCCTAGGGCTGGAAGAATAGAATAGCCGTTTTAAGCTAAAGAGATTAGAATGAAAATCACAAGACAAACGATCGCTGCACATTGACTATAAACAGTCATTCAATTCTCACTAACAGCAAACTTTAAAGAGCGTGACAATTTTGATAGGTACGCATGTCGTGCAAAGTCAACATAAGAAAAGGTCAGCTTTACTCGACAACTTTCTCCTGCTTTTTCTTGTCCGTTACTCCTACAGCAATGAAAATGAACGGACAGTTTACGGACACTGGGTCAACTTGTACAACATACAGGGTGAAAAAGGTTTATTTTGCTGATCTTGTTGGGCTCGAGCTTGAGTTTGTAAGAACCATTACTCCCTGCAGCAGCGAAGACAACTTATGTTCACTTGACGACCCGTTATGGCTGACCAACTGTGACAACTCTGAGCCATCAACAAAGCGGGTGAAATGTCTGTACCCATGTTTCGTTCAACCTTCAGAATCTACAGACAGTTTCATGAAGAGGGTTTACACCCAGAACGTGTGCCTCGAATACATCGTGTGCAATAATTTGGTAATCACTGGACTCATTCGGGTGACAAATTTATCATACATGAAAGAGGTGACCGTGCGATTTACACTTAATGGATGGGACACGTATCGAGACATTTGGGCGGATTTCATGTCTTCTTGTTCGGATGGCAGAACAGAAACGTTTAGTTTTCGTATCTCAGTGCCTCATGACTTTGAAGATAATCGGCATGTGGCGTTTGCAATCCGCTATCGCGTTTCAGACAAGGAGTTTGGGATAATAATGACCGTAACAATTACCAGGTTCGGTGTGTAGAAAGGCTGGTTCCACAAACGGAATAAAACGTAAAAATCAAGAGTACGTTTTAGCGAGAGAACGTCCACGGCTGGCATTGTCTTTTTGAGTCGACCATTCTTATTTATAAAAGAAAAGCAGCTTTACTAGAATTGCTTCATAGCTATTGTGTATGAACACTCCCCTAAAAAGTCAGTAACACCAATATAGAGGCAATTTAAACATTTCCCCTTCAGAAAAGCAAAATGTGTATCCTCCGACAAATCTAGTTGATTCTTTGAGTCTTTGACGTTAATGCGTAGACAGACACTAATTATTTTTGTATTAAGCAAGAAGGCTTCCGGTCTTTGTTATTTACATTATCTCTGTGAAAATGTGCATAAAATCATGGTCGTAACGATCTCTCCAACTTATTCATGATTAATTGGTTTGTCACAATACTCTTGAAATTTTCTACTTAGTCGTAAAATACATTAGTCACTGTTTGAAAACCATATCAAACGTAATTTGAAATACTGTGCCAAAAATTTACTAAAAAACAAAGTCAAAATCATAACATTCGCCTTTGTATTGAGGAAATATCTTTTCAGTAAGAATTTCGTATTAGCTAGGAGTTAACAGTCAGTCAACCATTTTGTATAAGTTTATTTTGAAAATTTATCTCATTGTGAAGCAGACTAAGTGGGTCAAAATTTAAAACAATGTAGACTGTATTTCTTTACCAGAACAACTTCATGTATACCGTTGCATGCATGAATAGAGTAACGCACCTAATTTCTAAAGGCTGGAAAAGGATTTAAAATTACATGTAGATATGGCTGTATAAGCATTAAGAGAGTTCAAGAGAGTAGAATAACTTTTCAAGACAAAGTGATTCCGTTCATGGCACCGGTTATACCTCGAAAAAAAGGAAAGTGATAGAGTTACTGTTTATCTAAAAAATGTAAATAAATACAAAAAGTGATATTCAATTGTAAAGAAAGAAGTAAATATTTCATAGAAGTAAAATTAATGATGACAGTTAATGAAGTTCACGTGATTGTGTAAACTTCAGAAACAAACTTAAAGTTGTAAAGTTGTAAACAGTTGTATAGTAAATAGTGCTGAAATAAGTCACAGTTGCAGAGTATAAAATAAACTTAGACTGAAGTGGTGTAATTAGTCACAGTTGTAGCTTATAAAGTGGGGCAACTTGTGATGTAATTATTCACAGTTGTAAATAAGCCATGGAGTAAATTAATGGGTGGTGTCATTAGAAAAAGTTATAAAGTAAGAGATGGAGTTAGACGTGCACGTGAGGTAACTAGTCATAATTAAAGAGTACTGACAAAGTCAAGCAACAGGTGATGTGATAAGTCACAGTTGTAGATCTAGAGTAAGATATGAAGTGAGCGGTGGTGCAATTAGTCAGGCTTCAAGGAAAAGAAATGGAGAAATTAGTCCAGGTTGTACAGTAGTAGTTTAAGTAAGTGGTGGTGTAATTATTCACGCATGTATAGTAAAAGGTGAAGTAAGTTGTGGTATAATTTGGCAATATTGTAGAGTAGGAGATAGATTAAGTGGTGGTGTAATTAGTCAGCGTTCTAGCGTGAAAAAAGCTGCAGTAAGTGATGGTGTAATTAGTAACAGTTGTAGACTAAGAGATGGAGAAAGTGTTGGAGTAATTAGTCACAGTTGTAGAGTAAGAGGTGCAGTAGGTGGTGGTGTAATTAGTCACAGTTGTAGAGTAAGAGATGGAGAAAGTGATGGTGTAATTAGTCACAGTTGTAGAGTAAGAGATGGAGAAAGTGGTGGTGTAATTAGTCACAGTTAGTCTACAGTTGTAGACTAAGAGGTGCAGTAGGTGGTGGTGTAATTAGTCACAGTTGTAGAGTAAGAAGTGCAGTAGGTGGTGGTGTAATTAGTCACAGTTGTAGAGTAAGAGATGGAGAAAGTGGTGGTGTAATTAGTCACAGTTAGTCTACAGTTGTAGACTAAGAGGTGCAGTAGGTGGTGGTGTAATTAGTCACAGTTGTAGAGTAAGAGGTGCAGTAGGTGGTGGTGTAATTAGTCACAGTTGTAGAGTAAGAGATGGAGAAAGTGGTGGTATAATTAGTCACAGTTGTAGACTAAGAGATGGAGAAAGTGTTGGAGTAATTAGTCACAGTTGTAGAGTAAGAGGTGCAGTAGGTGGTGGTGTAATCAATCAAAGTTGTAGAGTAAGAGCTGGAGTAAGTGGTAGTGTGATAAGTCACAGTCCTCACAGAGCTCGAAAAGTAGTATGAAGTTGTGTAATTAGCCGCAGTTGTAGAGTTTAGTAATTTGTTACAGTTGCATTGTAAGATAGTATGTACTGAAGTGATGGTATAATTTCTCAGAGTTGTAGAGTAATTAGTCACAGTTGTAGAGTAAAAGGTAAAGTAAGTGATGGTGTAGTTACTCACAGTTGTAGATTAAGAGGTGTAGTAAGTGGTGGTGTAATTAGTCACAGTTGCAAAGTAAGAGCTGCAGCAAGTGATGGTGTAATTACTCACAGTTGTAGAGTAAGAGGTGGAGCAAGTGGTGGTGTAATTAGTCACAGTTGCAAAGTAAGACCTGATGTAAGTGCTGGTGTAATTAGTCACAGTTGTACAGTAGAAGGTGCAGTAAGTGGTGGAGTAATTAGTCACAGTTGTAGAGTAAGAGATGGAGAAAGTGGTCGTCTAATTAGTATCAGTTGTAGAGTAAGAACTGGAATAAGTGATGGTGTAATAACTCACAGTTGTAGAGAAAGAGCTGGAGTAAGTGGTAGTGTGATAAGTCACAGTCTTTACAGAGCTGAGGAAGAAGTATGTAGTTGTGTAACTAGTTCGCAGTAGAGCCGGTGAGGTAATTTGTCACAGTTGCATTGTTAGATAGGTTGTACTAAGTGATTGTATAATTACTCAGAGTTGTAGAGTAATTAGTCACAGTTGTAGAGTAAGAGGTGGAGTAATTGGTGATGAAATTAGTCACAGTTGTACAGTAAGAGGTAACAGTATTTTATTTGATCACGCTTAAAAGTTCAGCCAAGCTGATGTGGTCGTGTAAAATAAAATTAAACCTCCTAAATTAATCACAATAAAACTAATGTGTAGTGAGTGGTGCTGTAATTAGTCACACTTGTACAGTAAAAGGTGTAGTAGATGGTAGTGTAATTAGTCACCTTTGTGCACTAGGAGATGCACCAAGTGGTGGTGTAATTAGTCACAGTTGTAAAGTAAGAGGTGTTGTAAGTGGTGGTGTAATAAGTCACAGTTGTACAGTAAGAGGTGAAGTAAGTGATGGTGTAATTAGTCACAGTTCTACAGTAAGAGATGTAGCAAGTGGTGGTGTATAGTCACAGTTGTACAGTAAGAGGTGTAGTAAGTGGTCGTGTAATTAGTCACAGTTGTGCAGTAAGAGGTGTAGTAAGTGCTGGTGTCATTATTCACGGTTGTGCAGTAAGAGGTGTAGTAAGTGGTGGTGTAATTAGTCAGAGTTGTACAGTAAAAGGTGTAGTAACTGGTCGTGTAATTAGTTTCAGTTGTACAGTCAGAGTTTTACAGGAAGGCGTGTAGTAATTGGTGGAGTAATTAGTCACAGTTGTACAGTAAGAGGTGTAGTAAGTGGCCGTGTAATTACTCACAGTTATACGGTAAGAGGTATAGTAAGTAGTGGTGTAATTTATCACAGTTGTAGACTGAGTAAGAGGTGCAGTAAGTGGTGGTGTAATTACTCATAGTTGTATAGCAAGAGCTGCAGTAAGTGGTTGTGTAATTAGTCACAGTTGTACAGTAAGAGGTGTAGTAGGTGGTGATTTAATTAGTCACAGTTCTGCAGTAAGAGCTGCAGCAAGTGGTGGTGTAATTAGTCAAACTTGTGCAGTAAGAGCTGCAGTAACTGGTGGTGTAATTAGTCACAGTTCTTCAGTATAAGTGATCTAGTAAGTGGTGGTGTAATAAGTCACAGTTGTGCAGTAAGAGGTGTAGTGAGTGGTGGTGTAATTAGTCACAGTTGTACAGTAAGAGGTGTAGTGAATGGTAGAGTAATTACTCACAGTTGTATAGTAAGAGATGTAGTAAGTGGTGGTGTAATAAGTTTCATTTGTACAGTAAGAGGTGTAGTGGGTGGTGGTGTAATTACTCACAGTTGTACAGTAAGAGGTGTAGTATGTGGTGGTGGTGTAATTAGTCACAGTTGCACAGTAAGAGGTGTAAGTAAGTGGTGATTTAACTAGTCACAGCTATACAGTAAGAGGTGTAGTAAGTGGCGGTGTAATTAGTCACAGCTCTACAGTAAGAGGTGTAGTAAGTGGTGGTGTAATAAGTCACAGCTGCACAATAAGAGGTATAGTAAGTGGTGGTATAATTAGTCACAGTTGTAGAGTAAGAAGTGTAGTAAGGGGTGGTGTAATTACTCACAGTTGTACAGTAAAAGGTGTAGTAGGTGGTCAAATTAGTCACAGTTGTACAGTGACAGGTGTAGTAAGTGGTGTTGTAATTAGTCACAGTTGTACAGAGACAGGTGGAGTAAGTGGTGGTGCAATAAGTCGCAATTGTAGAGTAAGAGATGTAGTAAGTGGTTGTGCAATTAGTCACAGTTGAAAAGTCAGATGTGTAGTAAATGATAATGTAATTACTCACAGTTGAAGAGTAAGATTTTTTAGCAAGAGGTGGTGTAATTTAAAAGTCACATTTGTGCAGTAAGAGCTGCAGTAAGTGGTGTTGGTATAATTAGTCACAGTTTTACAATAAGAGGTACAGTAAGTGGTGGTGTAATTAGTTACACCTGTGCTGCTCTGCAGTAAGTCGTGCCGAGTTTTAGTCACAATTGGGCAGTACGAGGTGCAGTAAGTGGTGATTTAATAAGTGGCAGTTGTAGAGTAAGAGGTGTAGTAAGTGTTGGTGTAATTAGTCACAGTTGTACAGTGAGAGGTGGTGTAAGAAGTCACAGTATTGCAGTAAGAGGTGTAGTAGGTGGTTGTGCAATTAGTTACATTTGTAGAGTAAGAGGTAGAGTAAGTTCTGGTGTGATAAGTCACAGTTGTAGAGTAAGGGGTGTGGTAAGTGGTGGTATAATAGTTTATAGTTATACATGTATCAAGTGATGTAATTTTTGACAAATGTAGGGAGAGAAGTCAGGCATTAAGTAATAATGGAGAGGATTTACAATTGTTTTAAGGAAGAGTATTAAGGAAAGATGTTGAATAAAAAGTACAGTAGTGGAATTAATGATATCTGCAAAGTAGCAAATTTAAGAGTATTGAGAAAGTTAAGTTAGTATAGCGACATGTTTGGTAGTGCTCGGGAAACAGGTAGATTTAGCTTAAGAGGTCAGAGAATATCATTGAATGATACACAGTGACCCTCACTGGCCAATTTTGTAAGAGCAACCGAAAGAAGGACTTGAGCGCGCGTGCACCAATTGTAGCTTTTGTATCTCTTAATCACATTCACAATGGGACTTTCTCACCTTCTAACTCAAATTATAACTTTG
>JAHPZR010036197.1:0-43123 GCA_019787425.1 Platygyra sinensis
GGTAAGTGTTGAGTTGTAGAGTAAGATGTCGGGTAAGTGGTGATGTAAGTAGTCACAGTAATGGAGTAGGTCACAGTTGTAGAGTAAGAGGTGGGGTAATTGGTTGTGTAATTAGTCACAGTTGTAGAGAAAGAGCTGGGGTTAGTGGTGGTATAATTGGTCACAGTTGTAGAGTAAGAGGTGGGGTAAGTTGTGGTGTAATTAGTCACAGTTGTAGACTACGGGTGAGGTAAGTGGTGGTTTCAATTTGTCACAGTTGTATAGTAAGTGGTGGGTGTAATTGGTGGTGTAATTAATCACAGTTGTAGAGTAAGAGGTGGAGTAAGTGTTGGTGTAATTAGCCACAGTTGTAGGGTAAGAGGTGGGGTAAGTGGTGCTGTAATTAGTCACAGTTGTAGACTACGAGGTGAGGTAAGTGGTAGTGTAATTGGTCACAGTTGTATAGTAAGTGGTAGGGTAATTGGTGGGTGTAATTGATCACAGTTGTAGGTAAGAGGGTAATAAGTGGTTTAATTGTCACAGTTTTAGAGTAAGAGTGGAGTTAGTGGTGCTGTAATTAGTCACAGTTGTATAATAAGAGGTGGAGTAAGTGATGGTGTAATGATCAAGTCAAAGTTGTAGATTAAGAGGTGGAGAAAGTGGTGGTGTAATTAGCCTCAGTTTGTGAGTAGAGATGAAGTAATGGTGGTGTAATTGGTTACAGTTGTAGATAAGAGGTGGAGTTATTCGTGCTGTAATTAGTCACAAATGTTGAGTAAGAGGTGAGTAAGTGGTTTATAATTAGTCACAGTTGTGGTGTTAGAGGTGGGTACGTGGTGGAGAAATAAGTCGCATTTGTAGAGTTAGAGGTGTAATAAGTAGTGGTGAAATAAGTCACACTTGTAGACTAAGAGGTGTAGTAAGTGTGGTTAAGTAGTCACACTTGTAGAGTTAGAGGTGTAGTTTGTGGTGCTGTAATTAGTCAGAGTTGTAGAGCAAGACTTGGAGTAAGTGGTCCTGTAATTAGTCACAGTTGTAGTTGAAGGGGTTGTAGTAAGTTGTGGTGAATTAGTCACTGTTGTAGAGTAAGAGGTGGGAAAAAGTGGTGGTGTTTTAGTCACATTTCTAGTGGAAGTGGTGTTTGTAAGTGCTCGTGAAATAAGTCACACTTGTAGAGTAAATAGGTGTAGTAAGTGTTGGTGTATGTAATTAGTCACAGCTGTCAGAGTTTAGAGGTGAGTAAGTAGTCGTGAAATAAATCACACTTGTAGAGTAAAAGGTGTAGTAAGCAGCGGTAATTAATTATAGAGTAAGAGCTACAGTAAGTGGTGCATGGTGTAATTAGTCACAGTTGTTAGAGTTAGAGGTGGAGTAAGTGGTTGTTAAATAAGTCAGATTTCTAGAGTTGCAGGTGTAATAAGTGGTGGTGAAATAAGTCACACTTGTAGAGCAAGAAGTTTAGTAAGTGGGTGATGTAAGTAGTCACACTTGTTAGAGAGTTAGAGGTGTAGAAAGGGGTGGTGCAATTAGTCACAGTTTTAGAGTTAGAGGTGTAGTAAGTGGTGGTGTAATTGGTCACATTTGTGGAGTTGGAGGTGGCGCAAGTGGGGGTGAAATAGGTGACAGTTGTAGAGTAGGAGATGGAGTAAAAGAAGTTGCAATTACGCACAGTTGTATAAAATGGGAGATGGAGCGAGTGGTGGTATCATTAGCCAAAGTTATTGAGTAAGTTATGCAGTAAGCGGTGGTGTGATTAGTCACTGTGGTAGAGGTGATGGAGCAAGTAGTGGTGTAATTAGCCACATTTGTAGAGTAAGAGGTAGGGTAAGTGGTGATGTAATTAGGAACAGTTGTATAGTAAGAGGTGGGATAAGTGGTGGTGTAATTAGTCATTGTTTTAGAGAAAGAGTTGGAGTAAATGTTGGTGTAATTACTAACAGTTTCAGGGAAAGAGCTAAAGTAAGTGGTGGTTGAATTATCAGAGTTAATTAAGGGATGAAGCAAGTGGTGGTGTCAAATTAATCAAAGTTGCAGAGTAAGAGGTGTAGTAATTGGTGGTGTAATTGGTCACAGTTGTTGAGTAAGATATGGAGCAAGTGGTTCTGTAATTAGTCAAAGTTGTACATTATATAATGGTGTAGATAGTCCCAATGGCAGACTATAGTAAAAGGTAAAAAGACTGGTGTTGTAATTAGTCACAGTTGCAGAGTAAACGATAGAGTAAGTGGTGGTGTAAGTTGTCACAATAGCAAAGTAAGAGATGGAGTAAGCAGTGGTGTAATTACCCACAGTTGTAGAGTAAGAGAATAAGAGGTACATACAGAGTAAGTGGTAGTGTAATTAGTCACACTTTGACAAGAAGAAATGAAATAAGTAGTTTCGTAATTAATCGCAGTTGTGCAGCAATAGATTGAGTAAGTGAGGGTTTAATATTTCACAGTTGTAGAGCATGAGCTGGAGTAAGTGACAGTGAAATTAGTCACAGTTCAATAGAGGAAGTTATTGTGTAATTATGCACACTTGTAGAGTAAGAGAAAATGGAGTAAGTGGCGTTGTATTTAGTCGCAGGTAATTGTACAGCAAGAGATTAAGTGGTAAATTAAAGGAGTTAGTAACACATATAAACAAAGAGTGCGAATAAGTGGTGGCGTAATTGGTCGCGGTTGGAGAGCGATACCTGTAATAAGTGATGCTGCAATTAGTCACAATTGTATAGTAAGCGTTTGGATAAGTGATGGTGTAATTAGTCATATTTGCAAAGTAAGAGATGGAGTAAGTAGTGTTGTAATTAGCCATAGTTGTAGAGTAACAGGTGGAGTAAGTGATAGTGTAATTTTCACCGTTGTGCATTAAGAGGTATAATAGGTGGTGGTGTAATTGGTAACAGTTGTAAACTAAGAGGTGGGGTAAGTGGTGGTGAAATAAGTCACACTTGTAGACTAAGAGGTGGCGTAAGTGGTGGTGCAATAAGTCACAGTTGTAGACTAAGAGGTAGCGTAAGTGTTGGTGTAATTAGTCACAGTTGTAGAATAAGAGGTGGGGTAAGTAGAGTTGTAATTAGTCACAGTTGTAGAGTAAGAGGTGGGGTAGGTGGTGGTGAAAGAAGTCACTCTTTTAGAATAGAGCAGTTTTTAATTGAGTGTCGTAAAACCAAAACCAAAGTGAACACCCTAGCCAATCACAAAGAACACAGACAATACAGTGAACCAATCAAAACTCGAATTACGTGTACGTGACGTAAAGCGCGGGAAAACGCGCGCGAGGTAGTCACGATTGCTTTTGGTTTTACTTGATTTGTTGAAAAAGTGTAACATAGCTGATGCAAAACCAATTACTTTTCGGCACTCAAATGAAAACTGCTTTAAGAGGTGAAGTAAGTGGTGGTGTAATTAGTCACAATTGTAGAGTAAGAGGCTAGCAGTAGCAGTGTTAGGAAAAGGGATGTCCTATTAAGTTGTAGCAGAAGCATATTAGGAAGTTAAATTTGATTGGTTCGGAATAATCGGCAGCATTGAACCAGGGTTAATCGCTTTTAGGTTATATGCTTCTGGTTGTAGAGGTACAGCATGCATAAAGCATAAGCAAATAACTTCTTGAAAGGCCGATGAAATTACTGTAAGAAACTTTTAAAATTGTACAAGAAATAATTATAAATGAAAAGCTCCACTTATCTTTGAATTTGAAATTTCTTTTTGCAGGGCCTACATAAAGACATATCGGTGATGCGAGCTGTTTAGAGAGAACCATGAACAGAGTAACTGACTTACCTAAGATATAAAAGCCTTGAACAAGAATTGCCTTACTGGCAGCCAATAGCAGTTTAGTGTTAGTAAATGACATTTTAAAACAACAACAACAACAATAACAATCTTAATTAGCTTGAGAAAAAAATCACATGGAAGATATTAAATACCTAAAAAGGCGAATAATAGAGGCCAAGGGGGCAAAAAGAACCTAAAGGTTTTCGAGCTAGTCCCTATTAGCTAAAGTTGTTTTTATTTTTTATTAAGAAAAAACGAGAGTACAGGAAGGAAACTCTTAGGAGAACATTTACGAAAAGGAAAAGATAAAAATAAGAAAAGATATTACCTTTGGTCCAGACACTAGCATAATTACTGGTGTTAGTTTTGAAAAGTATTCTTCGGTTAAGGCTATCTTATGGTGGTGGGACATCAGTGAGTATCCTCTCTATCTTGAGTCGTGTTCTGGTTACGTTCTAGTTGTATTCTTGGATTTAATTCTCCTGTTGTAGCCAACTTCTGTTTGTTCTCCTTGTGTCCAAAGATTTTATCTGCTGTAAAAGATCTCTGCCTTCCCATTGTATTCGGTTATGTTTCACTGGGCAAGCAATTAAATTCCATCAAAGTGAATTACCCGAAAAATAGTCAACATTTAAAGTAATACTTTTGCCAAAAAAGTAAATTTGAATTCTTTATCCTTTGTTTTTGAGATAGCTCTGATAGTCTTGTTCAAATAACATATATTCTTCGCAGGCCAGTTTTGAAAAGTTTTCCTCTTAATCATACCATCCGAAATTAACCAGACAGATATACCCAGGGCTACTTATCGTACTTTTTCACTCACCTGTTTTCTCTGACCGAGGGACTGCGAAACGTAAAAGGATGTTTTTGGCGTTTCGTTCACTGCTATATACAGCTGAATGCTACTTATATTCGAAAACTGTATGCCAGGGATTGTATGGCGATCAACTTAACCAAGTGAGTCTTAGCCGAGACTAGTTTTGTACATGTACAGAAATCACGAAACTGTACTGGGTTAGAGTGTTGACAGTAAATGCAATAAGAGGTTGTTTCTGATAAAAATGATGTTGTTAAGTTCTTCCTCAGCTTACTCTCGATTTTTTTGTCAAAGTCGTTACATTTCGTTTAATTAAGCGTGACAGGGTTATCATTAGATAGTAACGATCCCCGAAAGATGTGAGCCCCACAGGCTTTCGGACCTTTCCGGGAAGTAAAAAACAAAATTGTTAGCATTTCGAATTCATCGACTTATAATTACCACGAGAGGGGGTTCTTAACATTTGAGATATGGAATTCTTCGTTTAGATTTAAAGCTATGTGTTGCTGCCACATCGGGAATTCTTCATGCCTAGATCGCTTTGTTCCTGGTCAGTAGGAGAGATTAAGCCAGGTAGTTCATGACTCACTGGCTACTTTCATCTCCTGTGTCAATGTACCTCAATGCGCGTTGGTCACGTTTTCAGTTTTAATATATTTTTTTTTATTTATTTTTATTTTGCCACACAACAAATATAATGAAAACACTAAAAAAAATTGAAAGAATAGATTTAACAATGGCGAGGAGACCCAAAGGAAACTATGAAGCTTATATTAATTAGGTCTCCTCAGTTATTGTTTTACAAGATGAAATAAAAAAAAAAGATGATAGGAACATGACGACGGATACAATTACAATGTCAAATGGAAGGATACAATACGAAAGAAAAGCTGCAGGAAAGTTAATATTTCAACACATTTGTATGAAAACTGTTGATAGTTATTACAGAAAAACGCCTTAAGTGCTTTTTTAAAGGAGACAGAGGAGGACAAGTTAGCCTTTTAATACGTTCCTGTTGAAAATGGCACAGAGTTTTCAATTTCAATTTCAAGAAAAGTTTCTGTTTTTACGTTTCTGTTACTTAATGAAAATTATACGGGTTTATTTTTTTAAATGGCTCAACATGAACTGATGAAGCACTACTGAACAAAAATTTCAAAACGCTTCGCAGCATTCAGAGTTTTACCATTCCTTGTCGTTAGAACGCCTCGTAGTTTTTTTTAAACTATCGACTATAGTACCGTACGTAACTTCCACTTTACACTGGATTGGAAAGATAAATATACTTTTGAAATTAGGTCTCCCCCCACCCGCCCCTTATCTTGGACAAAAAAGAAGAAATAGAAAGAAGAAAAGTCGACAGGGCAGGCAAAACAAAACACCACCCCTCCCCCCTTAGCTCATGGTCTGGATCCACCCCTGGTCGCTACCTTCCGAAGTTAAATTGGCATGCTTTAAAAAAGATCGGAATGCTCTTTAGTTTATTCTGTTTTGTTTCGTTTTACAAATGAGAAATAGAAATGGAGTCCAACATGTCTAAGGAAGGGAAAAGTTGGAATTTCATCTTGGCAGACAGACTTTCTAAAAGTCCTTTCCAATAATACTTTCTTGGCTTGTTAGCAAAGGTCGCCTCGTGGCAAGTCTACTTGACAGAGTTCATTGCAACAAACTTATTGCAAAAGCAACGTTTATGACAACAATGACTACAATATTTCAAAAGATAATTTTTAACAATAATGAAGATAATATTAACTTATCACCTGGGGCCACGCAGTACAAGACACGAAGATATAAATTTAATCAATATAATTGTCAGACCACTAAATAATTGGAAGAATTCCACAATATTTTGATAATTTCTCTAGAGGTGGTTTGTGTTAACAAGCATACCGGGCACGTTCTTTCTTCACGGGGATTTGTTCATATCTGCCTATTTCGATCATCAGTTTCTGGTTACCCCTTGTTAATTTTACTAGAGCTTTCTTTTCTGTTTTTGAGCTTGTTTGATAGTTCAAAGTTTTATAATGATTCTTTAAAATGTTGTAAAAATTCTTAGCCTGTTGCACAGCATTCTCCCAGTAAGAAATATACTTTTGCTTCATAAGATTATTGTAATAATTGATCTTATTTTCATCTAAAGTGTCAATTCAAGATCAAAAATATTCCCGGCAAATTATAATTATGAGATCATTAGAGTAAAATAAAATACTTAAATAAATCAGTTCATTAAGTGTCGAAGTTTTTAGCGCTGTTGTTCTAATTGGGGACTCCGAAATAAGCACACAAATGTTGTAAATTAAACAGAAACTTGTTAACATCCCAACTTTTGGGAGGGAGGTTCCTTTTTCCAATTGAGTGGATTAGGAACATTTATTTCAATAGAGATTTGTCGTCTTTCTTTTTGAGATTTAGAATATAGTTGAAAATGTTACGGTTTATTAATATCGGCAACAATGAAAGGAAATGGGTCAAGTTCAGCCCTACATGCAACGTTAGAAGCCTATCATTTGTTTTTTAATGGCATTTGCAAAATTGTTGCGGAACTTTTTCTATTGGGGATCTTTCACGGGTTTTAAGGTATAGAAGACCTAGGCTTCACTTTTATAAGTAAGAATGGGGAAAATCGTAGTATCAAATATTGTTGATGCAAGGCATGGTTTTAATTTACTTAAAGCTTTGTGTCTTCTGCCACCGTAAAGCGCAAGCATTGCTTTTTCTTTCAAGTCAAGTGCTAAGGTGAAGTTACCTGTTGATGAAATACGAGTTCCTAATAAGTATAATTCTGAACAATTTCGATATTTATAGTACACTCAACAAAATTACTCAATTTTGATTGGTCGAGAGCAGTACAATTAATCCCAAATTGTACTCCGTAGGAGTACCTATTAAGTTTCCATGGAAACGACGCGTAATTTTTTTGAATGTACTATAAATAAAAAAATCACACGACCTTCTCGTATAATTCGTGATTAATAGGTACTCGTGATTTTGAAAATTCTCAAATTGCACTCGCCTAAAGGCTCGTGCAATTTTGAGAACTTTCAAAATCACTCGTACCTATTAATCACGAATTGTACTCGAGGTCGTGCGATTTCCTATACTATCAGTATCGATCAAAAAGTCACCATTATGAGATTCGTGGGCAATTTTTTTCTGTTTTTCTTCTTGTCTTTTCGAGATATTATAAAACACATTAAGATCCGCCACAATGGCACACACACACAGTGATACTGTCCAAAATTTCCTGCAAGATTCAGGGTTCCACCGCGCTGCGGGAAAGAGACTGGGGTATTGACAGGTACACTTCAGTGATCATACAAGAACAATCCAATAGGTTGTTTTTCGCGGAAGTAAAAGTGTATTGTATTTTTTACGCGTAGAAAAACGTACGTGAGAAACACTAGCTATAGGGTAGTTTAACTGTTTAAAGGCATGCATTTGTCAAGAGGTTACCGTCTTTTACGCCATGGATTACATCAGAGCAGGTTTCTTCAGAACGCGACAACGATCAGAACGATTCATGGAGGCGACTCGGTGCGCGAAGCTCTGGGTGATGCTCGATATACCAAGTCAATATATGCACTATTGTCTCGTTCTTTTGTGTGAAGTCTATTGTGTTATTGTGTAAGGGATAGGAATCATTGTTGTGTTCTTTGTGACGTAACTCGAGACTTGCTATTCACTTGGTATATCGTGCACCAGCCGAAGCTCTTGAACAACTGAAAGATATTGCAGTTACTCCCGAACAACCCGACGTTTACAAAGAAGCGGTAAAGATATACAATCCTGCCTACAGTTACGAACATCCCGCTTTTGTTGCCTTACCTAATAACACCGATGACATTAAGCGATGTCTGCAAATCGCCAACAATACTCGTACCCCAGTGGCTGTCAAATCCGGGGGACACTGCTTCGCTGGATATTCCACCACTGACAGTAGCGGATTTGTCATCTCTCTTAAGAATATGAATCAAGTTCAAGTTAAGGGAAACATGGCTACTGTCCAAGCCGGAGCATGTTGGGGAGATGTGTATTCAGCGCTGGATGATACCAGCTATGTTGCTGTTGGAGGCTGCGTCCCTGCTGTCGGGATAGGAGGGTACATTCTTGGGGGTGGCTACAGCATGTTGTCACGTGGATATGGTGGATTGGCTTGCGACAAGGCCATGTCTTTTACCATGGTTACGGCTGATGGAAGTAACCTCGTGAAAGCATCAGCGGAGGAAAATCAGGACCTCTTTTGGGCCTTAAAAGGAGGGGGAGGTGGAAATTTTGGGATCTTAGTTGATGTCACTCTAGAAGTGTGTCCACGACCTAATCAGTTCATCTGGAGTCGTCTTTTTTATGACACCACCGATGAAAGTGAGCGAGGGCTTAATGCAGTTGGCAAGAATCTAAACAAGTTTCCCAAAGAGCTCAATCTTGACTTTGCCCTTCATGGTTATTTTGGCAAGAAGACCCTGACCCTAGATGCCGTGTACTCTGATATCCATGAAGACAAGGTACAAGCAAGCCTCAAGACCCTCCACCCAACAACAGAAACACAACCTCAAGTGTTTACCTCGTATCTGCAGTTTTCAACTGAATACAGCAAGCGCCATGGCTTTGTTCATCAAGAAGTAGAACCCATTTATGTCAAGGGTGTAATGATTGAATCATTGCCTCCACCTCTAGCAAAATATTTTACCCATATCAATATTCCTCCAGAATGTCTTCTTGAGTTTGTTCACATGGGTGGTGATATTGCACAGCATTCTCCAACATCCTCTGCCTTTCCATTCCGTTCTGCACAGTACAGCTTTTACACCTATGGAAGGTTTCATGACCCTGTTCAGAGAGAAGAGGTAACAAAGTTTGCCACATCAACATATAACGCCGTAAGAGAATCTGGGTGCTCTCTTGGCAGTTATGTAAACTATATGGACAGAGATCTAAAGAACTGGAGGGAGAATTTCTATGGTGTAAATTACCCTCGCCTTTGTAAAATCAAGAACAAATGGAATCCTCTTGGGCGTGGCTCCTTGCACTTTCAACAGGAAATTGGTTCCTCCTGGGAGCCTTGATCTTCTAGTTTCTTTGTGATTTAATTGTTGATTACATACATTCACCTCAAATATATGACAGACACATACATGAATATTGGTTAAAACATGAAATGACTGAAATGATCTCTACAGGGTAGCAAAAGCCAGGTCAGAACTAGAAAACACTTTAAGAGAGAGAATAATGTAAAAACGCTAATCTTTCAAAGTAGCTTAGAGTATATGTGAGGCATGAATTTTGTTTGAATGTGTGCATGAAATGGAATCGCAACTCCCATTGATACCATAATGTCTGGAAGGGATCAAATAATTATGAATTTGCAAAGAAATTGTCACAGTCATGGATGATTCTAACACTCTATTAAATGTAAGAACAAGCTTTAAGTCCAGCTTATCTGATTCAAACACAAAATCACAGCAAATATCCAAAATTATTCCCTGAAAGTGCCAAAACTTGGCCATGATAAGTGCAAAAAGTTGAAAAAAAATTTTTTGAGCAGTTTTCATTGTATCTAGGAGATGCAGTTACCTGAACAGGCAACATGGAGATTCGGCCTGTATCCAGGAGACTTCTGCCTGATCCAGGAGAGTTGGCATAGATATGATCTTGGTTAATTGGCACCCATCATATGACAAGCTTTTCCCAAACAGTTTTTAATCCCAAAAATATCTTTTAAGGTTTTTTTTGTGTACCAATAGTCTGTTACTTAACATTAAAGAAAAATACACTTTGCTGTATCATATTTTTAGAAATCATACAATTTTGTAGTTATTATAGAATAATTTAAAAGATTTATTAGAGATGAGAATTTAATAGAGAATGGAATCGTATTTATTTGTTTAAGCGCCCAACCTCGAATAAGCACCCAGCCTCGAATAAGCGCCTACCCCTACCACCCCACCCCCAAAAAGTACTTTTTAAGCTCCCAACTTCAAATAAGCGCCCACCCCCCCTCTTCCCCCAGAAAAAAGGAAAAGAATAACAATAAAGTGCACAAGAGGAATACGGGTATTAATTATTTCGGTATTTCTTTAATGGCTTTCAATCTAAAGTTTCATTGTTTGAGAAAATTTATGACAACATTGGAATTTTTCTCAAAGTTTCAACTGAAATGTCCATGTGGGCACAAAGATCTTTCAGATAATGAAAACTTGAGCGAGCCATGGGTTTGAATTCACGTTGAATGCCGACATAAAGTAAAGACAGGCCGCACGGACTCCCTATGTGGTTTTTGTGGTTGCGTCACATTATCAAAGCCTTCAAATTGTAGTTCTGCTCTTACAAGCGTATGGTGAAAAACTTAATAAGCACCCAACCTCGAATAAGCGCCCACCCTGAAAGTCCAAAAATTAAATAAGCGCCCTGGGCGCTTAATCGAATAAATACGGTATTTCTTAATGGCCTGCTGTCATAATTCAAAGAAAACTGTGATGAGATTTCTGTTATTCCATCGATTGTTAGTTTGTCATCCGTGAAAACAATTTAACTTATCTGGATAAAATAAGATTAATGAACCCATAGACTCCTGTGCCGCCTGTAACCGGCCGTGACAAGCCTTGGCCTTTGTTCTACTTCTGACATCATCACCTTTGACCAAAATTGGACTGGAATCTTCTACACTCAACTTCCGCAGGAGGAAAAGATCTTTCCAGTGGGTATGCACAAAAATGCTCACAGTTTTTTTTTAAAAAAACTTGGCAGAATTTCCTGTCACATGGCTAATCCATGGTAAATTTGTATGTCTTGATGATGTTTTCTCAGAATTTTTGAACTGGAAGCAAACCTAGTAGAAGGTCCATCACTGCAGCAAAAGGTAAGAAAAGAAGAAAAAGGAAAGGCGAAAAAGAAACCCTAATAAAAGACTTGTTGATTTTTGCACATGCCCAAGCAAGAATGTCATCAAACGCGATGCTTTGGGAAAAGAAAGGCATGCCAGGGGCAAATCCAGGATTTTTAGTAAGAGGGAATGCACCTCTAAGGAATCGCGTCACTGACCGGTGAGGTAAACACATTTTAAAAGCGAATACGAAGAAGGCTTCATCTCAGGGGGCGGCGGGGTGTGTGTGCACCCCTGAACCCTCCCCCAAGGTCCACCCCTGCATGATCTCCAAAATGCCCAAAAAAGAATGCATCTTTGGCAGAAAGCTCTGGTGTTGCTGAAACCTGTGCTTCTGCCCTGATTAATACTTTTTTACCTTTTCTTTGCCCATTTTTCCTCAAGGTTGCGGTTTTTTCAGTACGGTTTTTTTTGCTTACGGGAAACTTGAAAACGTTTTCGGCAGAAAACAACTCCTGCCAATTTTTTCCCGCGCCGGTAGGACCAACAGCACACTGGGAACGAACGAAGGACTGTGTCCCATGAATCTATGCGGCTCAGCTTCAAAATGGCGTCTCTTGTTGAATGAATTGTCGAGAGCTGTTTGTAACTTTTACTTGGTTATTTCGTGGTGATCAGGACGACAACACAGGTAAAATACATCCTTGATAATACGTCGTAACTTTTATCTGTTTTATTCAGGGATCAGTGCCAAATGAATACAGAATATTGACGGTAGATCGAACAATTATTTTAGCCGTTTATCTTCTGAGTCTTCTGACAGATCTAGAAACGTGTTACATGTAAATGCGACAGTGTGCATGCTTTCCTTTACGATTTATCTGGATCGTCATATTCAATTTCAAGTAATTTATTTATTTTGAATCTTTGTCATATGGATAGAGGTGTACATGTTGCTGACGTTCAAAACATTTTTTGCATGCCTTATAAACAGCCAATGTTGAATTCCTTTTAGCGCAAGAAAGATGTCATCTTTACCTCCCAATACCTTACCAACCCCGCCGGCACCCATCTCGCGGCCAGCAGGACGAGCAGGGCGCAGCACTCCACGGCGTAGTTCTTCACGTTCGATCAAGAGAAAGAAGTTTGACGATGAACTTGTTGAGAGCAGTCTAAAAAAGGCATCAAAACAAAGAGGTGATGTGCCTGGATTGGAAAAAGAGATAAAAAGAACTTTGGTAAGCAAATGACAAGTTAAGATCTGTGTCTGAGCCCATTGGTACTGGTGGTTATCTCCAGTGTATGTAGCAGGAAGTGAAGTGGGAGGCAGTGTGGTCGAGCAGTTTAGGGTGCTGGGTTTGAAATCTGGGGTCCCTGGCTCAAATCCTCCATCCGACTACTATCTGGATTTGTTCTCAGTTGTCCTGAGTTCATCTCCTCGACCGCGTTGTGTAAATAACCAACTGGTCAGCTACCCACCAGTTGGGATTCTTTATACTTTATGTTATATCTACAATATTTGTTTATGTATTTACAGTGTCCCCAATTTGCAAAACAGTGCTAAGTACATTAGACACTTAAATAAAGTTATTAATACCAGAAGTATTTCTTCTTCAACTAGGATGGAGTGACACGAAAACTCAGACCTCAGACCCCTCTGAATTAAAATAAAAAAAGATTTAAACTCATCTCATGCAATGTTCATAGGCAAAAGCCAGAAAGGAGCAAGATTTTTATCTTCTCCAATTTATCACTTTTGCGTTAATCAAACAGTAAAAAACTGAAAAAAAACGAAAAGTCAAACCCTGAAAACTCAAACCCAGAAAACTCAGACCCCAAAAACTCGGACAAAAACTCAACATAATAACATGTTCAGTTACATATTTATATGCCACACAGTGTAAAATAAACAAACTTAAGTTTGCATACAAGCTGAACAGCTTGTTAACACGATACGTCCACAATGAAATTGTGACCTTTTTTGAGAAAAGTGTTTGTCTTCCTTGAGGAGGAGAGAAACCAGTTTAGCCTTTTTGTTTACTAGCCAAAGTGGCTAGTGGAAATCATAGACCTATTAGCTAAAACTAAATTTCTACTAGTCTGTGGCTAGTTGCCCATCACCAATGTCAAACGCTATTTTATACCATAGCAAACCAGTTATAATTTAACCAAAATCTATATAAATTTACAGTTTTATGATTTATTCTAATCTTTTCAACCCTCTCGTGAGTACTTGTGATATCTTACTAAGAACATGAGGCTCTAAAACTGTCAATAAAATATGTACAATTAAATTTTATTTCCGTGTTTGTAAATTCAGCAGCCCACAGGTAAAGGTTCTTCAAGAAGACAGCGTAAAAGCAAGGTCAGTATCATTTGAGTATGGGCTAAGTTTGCGTCAGGTCAAACAGCCCTTACAGCTGGAGCTTATCCCAGTTTCTGTAGCATTAAAGCATTAACCTCTCCTCTCGAACCACCGTATTTGTTACATGTAACTTTGTCCCAGTAAAACCAGAATTCATATTTAATCTCTATGGATGCAGCCACCTCTATAACAAGGACACAAAGATTCGCTCCTTTTGTTGTTCATATTTAAAGACCTGGTCAAACGGACCGGCAAGTAGTTGCAAGTGGACTCGAGTTGAACTTGCGTAGAGACTGGCATTGGGTGGCCAAACGCACTCGCAAGGTTCCTCACAAGTACATGTGAGTCCCAAAAAAGCCATTCCAAGCAGACATATCCTGTATTTCATTGGCTAACAATAGGTTATTTGACGTCACTCAACTTGCGTTGACTTGGGTTGGGTGGCTAAACGGTGAAAAAACTTGCTTTGACTTGCGTGTAAATTTGATCTCGACCAATGTGAGTGCAAGTCATCGCAAGTCAACGCAAGTGCACACAATGCCTGGCCAAACAGAGTCACAAGTAGACCCAGGTTCTCAAATTGCATCTACTTGCAACTCTATTTGGCCAGGGCTTAAGAGTTTGACGTACATGTACTTCTTCTTTCCTGGATGGGATGTTTTGTCATCACAGGTTTACCCCCAACATTAAATTTATCAGTACCCACCCTAGGCAGAGAGAGGCGCTGTGAGAACACAATGCAATGACAAGGCCAGTACTTTAACCCAGTCCTCTCAAACCTGAGTCCAGCATGCAATAGTTCATTACCCATACTTATTACATGCTAGCTCCGTGAGCGGGCAAGATGAAACCAAATCGCGCGCTGTGATTGGCTACCCGAGCAGGCAAGATGGAGCCATCTTGCCCGCTCGGGACTACCCGCTGCATCCCCGAACGCAAAATTTCACCAAAAGCCATATAATAAATCCTTTATTGACCAAGTTTGTTCGGTCAAGATGGCTGGATATTGGCCTCGTTCTTTTTTTGCGAGTTTATGGACCTCGACTTCGTCTCGGTCCATAAACACGCAAAAAAAGAACTTGGCCAATATCCAGCCATCTTGACCTCACACTTGGTCAATAACCCATACATATCCATACCTATACCACAAAGGCTTTTATGAATCCCAAAGGCATGGGGTGGGGGGATTCAGAAGGGACAGAGTCTGAACACATGAACAGGTTGCTGGAACTGTTGGACTACCTTGATTGTTAATACATGTAGGTTCATGTTGTATTAAACTCATCAATTAGTTTTTCATTACTGATTTAGTTTGTCATAGACAATCCTCTTTGTACAAATTCCTTTTTAATAATTTTTACTTAATTATATTTCACCACTTTGTTTATCACTGCCTTGTTTGTTCTTTGACCACTAGACAGACATGACTGGAATGAAATTTCTGTTAATTATAGAATCCTCAAGTGAATAAAGACTTTGGACGGTGGAGACAGCAGATGATTTAGCTCTCATTACAGCAGTTCAACAGGTAATTAAAAACGGATAGCATTTTAAAAACATTAAAGGGGCTACCTCTAGTATTTGAGTTATTTTGACATCGGCAAAATTACTTTGAAATTGAAGGAAACTGAAAATGATACTTTACAAAGATGGAAAAGTGCTAAAGAGATAGTAATAAATCATAAAGAAGCAAGGATGGTTAAGGATGGAGAAGATTAACACGGATTACAAACAATGAAGTTGAAAAATTTACTTTAAATTTTTCAAACCGTATAACCATGACGTGGCTCCTTTAAGCACCAGTAACACAAACAAAATGGCCTGACCTCCATAGGAGAGCTGTAAGCTCCCAGGTCTCCTGGCAGAACCCGCAGGCTGCCACTCAAGGAGGTACACTGCTGGCCAGCAGCAGGGGCTTTATTGACTCTTTCAGCAGGCAAGCAAAACTTTCTGAACTGAATTTATTAAAGAAAAAAACGTTCCTCAGGATGGCCAAACAAGATGGGCAAAATCGTCCTCACATTGCCAAGTGAAAACCCCTTCAGCAGTTGTTGTGTGTTTAACTTAGCCAAAATCCATTGTGCCACATTAACAACTTTGTTTTTGTGTTAATAATCAATTCACTGATAGGAACTGATCAGCAACATTTAATTGCAGTGATGTTTTTCTTTCTTGTAGACAAAATGATCTGACTGCTGTTTACCTTGGAATCAAGTTTTCTTGTCGATTTACTCAGAAGGAAATTCAAAGAGCGGTGGTACCAACTTCTCTATGACCCTGTGGTGTCCAGGTGTTTTAACTTTGTTTTGCTTTTTTTCTGAAGTGATTGTACTTTCTTGTTCAATCAGTATTTTCACTAGGCTTTCCAAAATTAGCATTTTGGGGCCCCTCGGCTTCAAGTTTTAAGGGGTCTTTTAAATTGCACCTAACCCCAAAATATTGTTTTGCTTAAATAAATCGTTGCACCTGTTTGAAACACATTGTGCATTTTTGTCCCTTTTAAACCCAAATCTTGGACTTTTTGCAGGCTGTAAAAGTTATGAAACCTGGCCATCATCTGGTTGCATGAGCGAGCAAGTAAGGGGTGTGGGTCTATTCCTGTTTTGACATCACAAACTTCTTTGCATGCATGTTTACAAAGACGTACTATGAATGCAAATTGATTTGTGGCGTCAAACTAGGAATTAGACCCCATGCGCCTCACTAGCTCGGTCATGCAACAGATGATGGCTAGATTTCATAACTTTTAACAGCCTATAAAAAGTCAAGATTTAGTTTAAAAGAGTGCAATGTGTTTTGAAGAGGTGCAAAGATTTATTTAAGCGAAAAATGTTTTGGGCCAGGTACACTTACAAACTGTCAAACTATTTAATTTTTAATCTTTCTGTTTTAGATTTACACTGTACATGTACATGTACATTTAGATTAATAGTTTTACCTTGATGTTTTAATTCAAGGCTGGCCACCATGCTGTTAAACAGCTTCCTCCAGATATTATAGCTGCTGCACAAAACAATGCACTCTGGAGTAAAGAGGAGGAACACATTTTAGCAAAATGTTCCTGCGGTATGTTAGCAATGCAAAGCACAATTTTGAGAAGGAGATTGAGGAGAAAAAGCTGTCTACTGTTTGAAAAAGCCATTTTTTCTCTACATTAGTTACATTGGAGATTGAAGGAACCAAGTGACTCTAAATGGTTTTTTTGTAATTGCATTTCATCTTCTACAATAACATTAACTACAGTGATTAAATCTTTTTCTTCTATCTGTGTGAAAGTTGCAAAATAATGTTTATCTACTTGTTTATTTATTATTATATTTTAGAATAGCCCAGCTTCTTTGGATTATTCCAAGATTTGTTGGACAAAAACCCCGTCAGTTTTTCATCAGTGTAGATCACTAAGGCCTTAAGAAATCACTGCTACTCATGCGACATACCAGCTGCTCTCTGATCAGACAGGTAATAACATCAATCAAACAATGAATTGTTCATTCAATGTTACACTTGTTTGTTTTTCAGTGTGTTTGTTATTTGTAAAAAAGTAGTCGGTCTATCTCTGTCTGTCTGTCCTGTCTGTCCGTCCCGTCCGTCCGTCCATCCGTCTGTCCATCCGTCTGTCCATCCGTCTGTCTGTCTGTCTGTCTGTCCGTCCGTCTGTCTGTCAGTCAGTCAGTCAGTTTGACATGTAAGCACGGCATCTCTTAAACTCTTGTTTTTTTAGTTTCCACAGCAGAACATGCAATAAGTTTTTCTGATGCTGAGGAACAAATCAATGATGCTGAGCTTTTGTAAGTATTTATACTACTGGGAAAATAATAACTTTCTTTAACCAATATTATAACTACAGAAGTCGGTCAGTCTATGCACAGACCAAACAAAGTATGAGAACATGGCTAACATGTTCAAATGTGTTGGTTTTGATAATAGAGACGACAGTGTGCCATTAGACAGGAAGGGCCTAGGCTCTAAGAAGAACACTTTTGCTTTGTACAAAATCTCGTCATTCTCATACTGAGGAGAATAAGATGAAGACATCACATCTTTTATTTGCATTTGACACACTTATATTTCAAAAATAAAAAGTAAATATGGAGAAAAATGTGTAAAATCTGTAAAACGTGGTAGTTCGAAAAATATTGCGCTCTTCAAGCTTCGTCAGTCGTCTGTCATTTTCTCACGCTGATATTCATTCTTCAATAAGGATTCTGGACTCAAAAAATGCAAAGCCAATTCCTAACCTTACATGTTATTACTTTTGACAGAAAAAAACAAACGATAATCGTTATGTTCAAATTTGGTCGGTTCTTTGTTTTACTCTCTTGATGTAAAAATGCCAGTCTGCCAAAAAAAATGATTTGATTTATAAGGATTCCCTCTCATTATATAAGTCAGACTTCGTCCTCTTAATTTATGCCCTCGCAAGACCTTGTTTAAGCCCACAACTTACGTTAACACCTTATTAACCTGCGTTGAAAGCACTCCCATACATGCGAAGAGTTTCGTTTGCTGGTTGTGCGAGAATTGGGGTGAGAGCAAAAACTCGACGTGACTGGGTGGTGGGGGATGTGAATGCTCGCTACTCAGGCTAACATTTTATCACCTTATTATTCTGTTGAAATTATTAATGAAACTTTGAAATTGTTTTTAATATCGCTAGAGAAGCCAAAGATGATAACCTTGAGCAAGAGCTGTCTTTAGCCGACAGACGCAACAAGCGAGAAATTCGTCTGTTGGAAGGAGAGATTCCACTCTGGCAAGTTATCGTGGAGAAACTCAATGCAGCCAGTAAGATTTGTGTTTCATTTTCTTAAGAAACAACACTTCAACATGATACCAAAAATGAACAGAAAGTAGGTAGAAGATTACTTTAACCAGTAAGAATGTGCATTTCGTCTTTGCTTCGCGGCGTAATAACTATAACACGTTAGGCCATATTTGGTGCTTTTCACCTGAGGTAGGGGTAAAAAATTTGCGCCTTGCAGGTTGAAATGACTCACTGTGATGTTAATAAGGCGATTAATGCTTACCGGCGCTCTTCCCCGAAAACAACTGTTCAAGATAAACTAACATGTCCTGGGGCCCGTTTCTCGAAGCTCCTGGTAATTACCGGGCCGGTTAAGCTGTTTTGTTTTCCATTCCAGATGGGAGTTTTAAAAGCTTTGAATATTATACAGTAAAGTTATTAGCTAAAGAAACAAAATGGACTTTATTAGAGTTCAGAACACACCCTACTTTTCTTGAGACTTTGATTTCAAAATCTGGTTTAGGGCCCGTAAAGTTACCGGGTCTTTCGAGAAACGGGCCCCTGGTTCCTAGTAGTTTCTTAGTTACTGCATAAGCCTATTCACTTTAACACAATATGATAGGATGATGTCCTTGTAAATAAATCTTAGGGCTCGTTTATTTACTTCCTCCAGTTTTGGACAATCACAACAACGCGGACCTCAAATAATTCAAGAGAGTAATTAATTTAATAGAATTAATGGCGCCCTGTGATTTGTTCTCAGCCGGGACCACCACAGTCACCCCAGCCAGTGAATTTGATTCCCAAACACTTGCTGTGTTGAGAGGCCGTTTGTCAGGTACCTCATGCGCTCCAGAGAGGTCAGTCTTATGTCATTTATCATATGACTAAGAAAATTACTTAACTGTGATAAACTGATAACAGGATAATTTCTTCGTTAATATTTAATTTTCACTGAGAAGCAAATTAATCCGCGCAAACCTCGTAGTTGTCTTAATCATATATCAAAATAAGTTAGAGTACGTTTGCCGAAATCCTCCTCGCGCGGGACTGAGAATTTTTAAATAGCACTCGTAGCATAAATCCTTGGACTGGCAATCATAGGAATACCTTTACAAATATTAATCGAACCCACGTTTAAACGATGATTATGACGTTGTAGGTGTTTTGATAATTATGAGAACTCTCGTCTACATCTGAATCTACCACAACACCCCATGAAAAGGTTCGCAGGTGCTCGTCGAAGTTAAACTCTTAAGGTAATTCCTTAGTATTGCACTGCGCATCCCTACTGCGCACGATTTTTGCGTCATCAGCGCGCGCACACGAGCACGTGCACGTGCAAAACGTAAGAGATTTCCCTCAAACTAAGCTCGATAACGGAATGAATTCTCCTTTTTCTCTTAAACGAGCACGGTGACCCCCGATTTTTCTTTTAGGTATTTGCTAAGAACAGTCTAATGAAAAACGTATTTGAAGAGGAAAAAAGTTTGATAGTAGAACATGATTTTTTTTGGAAAATAGTTCCCAACTGGGTGTATTTTGACCCAGGGCGAGGACTTCAAGTTAACCACGGAACTGTCCGAAAAAGTGCAATATTCCCGCAACCAGGCAATCAAAAACGGCTTAAAGGAAGCAATACTGCTTATGTCAATAATTGAAGCTTTACTTTCAAGACAAAACTTTGTTCCTTTCAAGTAACCAAGATTTAATTCTGTATGAAGGTGATTCGAACTTTTTAACGCGCAACCAGTAAAAATACCCCTTTTAAGAGCCTGCTGACGCGTAAACAAGCACGGTGACTCCACTTTTTTATTGCATTTTTATAATGTTCAAACCATGAATGTTCATTACGCCAAGTTTCAAAAAAGTTTGATAGTAGAACAATTTCAAAGGGAATTACCTCAAAGGAAACCGTGGCGTGGCTTCACCTTTATTAGATCACTAAAAGATACCACTGAAAACGGAAGAGGCTCGATTATACAGACCGCTGTTCAGAAAAGGAGTCCTTGCTAGTAGACCAGATTCGAGATCGAGCCTAAAAACTGGAAGTTAGAGCGTTTATTTCCGGTATTATTATTATTTCTTCGAGTGCGCCCTAGACGATATTTTAAAGGTAAAGCTAGTGGCGTTTTGTCATCAACACCCTAAGTGAGACCAGAATCATTGATTTATACCCCTATAGTGAAACGACGAGCATTTCCGACCTTTTTATATGAGCATCCCACGGGAGTTGCGGCACCAATAACCATCTTAGGGTTCACCACCATAACCACCACAACACTCCGGCCCGCGTCACAACATCACAACGGCCAGAAAACCAAAACCAACATAACTGCATAGCTTGCCCAAGGCCCGTGAGCAAGGAAATTGTGGAGATAATTTGACCGCTGTCTCCGCCATGCGTTGATTTTCTTGTTCGGTGTTTTTCCAGATCACCGTTGGAAGATCAACAGCTGATAATCATGTCGATGTCGATTTATCCTTGGAGGGACCGGCGTGGAAAATCTCCAGACGACAGGCAGTCATCAAACTTCGTAGCGATGGTGAATACTGTGTTATCAACGAGGGCCGTAGACCGCTGTACATAGATGGCAAGCCTGTTGTCTTAGGAACCAAAGCAAGGCTCCATCACAACTCCACTTTCGAGGTAATTTACCGGAATTCGAGGGTAAATAAAGCTTATAATGAAGATGATGATGTGATCTATAGCTATTTCCTAGGTTCGTTCTTTCTTTATTTTGTTCTTATCATACGAAATCATCATCAGTACTCATAAACATCCTGGGCAAGGTTGTTTGCAACTTTATTTCCTAAGATTAAGTGATTTTCGATTGATTGTCGAACGAAAAAAAAAAACAAGAATTAACACTTTTCCATTGCAACAATTAGAGCAAAACCAAAGCCAAAAGTGGCGTGACTTTTTAGTACATATTCCCGCGTTTGGCACGTGCTGTATGGTGTGACTTGGGATGGTGATTGGTTTATTTTGGTATTTTCTCTTGCTGTGATTGGATAATATCATATCCCATTGATCATGATTAACAAAGAATAGCCCTTTTCACGGTTAGTTTTTCTCCTTTGCATTACAATGTAATCCAACGTGGATTCGAGGCAATTTCGGGCTAAAACTACAAAATAGCCCGAAATTGCCTCACATACATGCAAGATTTAATTGTAATGCAAATGAGCAGAGTTAACCGTAAAAAGGGCTCTTTGAAAACGGTTATTGCTAGAATGGATACCCGAAAATATGGTGAGACACTTCGTGACACATAAACAGGTACAAGCAGATAAACGAGACCCTATTTAGGCAGAGAATAACTGCTGGTCAGGCACTGATCTCTAGTGATTAGGTCTCAGAAATGGTTGGCTTTCATAAATTGTCCTGGTTACACCATAATTAAACTTGGTAAACCTTTGGTAAGACTTTATACTAAGATCGGTTGGTACTTTATATACACAACTGTAAGTGTCTCACCATATTTTGGAGTATCCATTTTAGTCACAAACATTTGAAAACGCAAATCCGCCATTTTGCATTTGGTTAGTGAAGTCACGTGATTATCGCGTTGCCATCGTTTTCGAAGAGTTACGTTTCTAAAATGTATTCCATCCACTAACGAAACTCCGGCGTTTTCAATTCCTTCTGTTTGAAGAGCGTTTTCGTGACGGATTAGTGTGAACAGTAGGCCTAACCGTAGAAATAAAGCTGCGTTTTCGTGACGGTTAGTGTGAACAGTAGGCCTAACCGTAGAAAGAAAGCTGCGTTTTTCGTGACGGATTAGTGTGAACAGTAGTGCCCTAACTAGTAGTAGAAAGAAAGCTGGGTTTTCGTGACGGATTAGTGTGAACAGTAGGCCTAACCGTAGAAATAAAGCTGCGTTTTCGTGATGGATTAGTGTGAAACAGTACGACTAACCGTAGAAAGAAAGCTGGGTTTTCAATTTCTCTAGCGTAGTGTAGTTTGAAACTAACTCGTTTATCATTCAAATAACTTAGTCTTTTCTTCAACAGATTTGTGGTCTCCGCTTCGTGTTCTTAATAAACCAAGATATTCCTGGGCTGTAAAGGAAGTAAAGCAACCAACGCCTGCACAACACGGAAAAGCGGCTTAAACACGATTGGGGGGTGTGGAAATTTGGAGCTTCATTGCTTAAATGGAGCGGTGTAAGCAAATGATGCTTGTGGATCACCAAACTTGAAATAGCTTGCAACAATGTCATCCGAAGTGACGTATTCATCTTCGTCAAGTTTCTGATTGTTATCCACCAATAAGAAACGTGAGCGAGCACTCGTGAACTTAGCCAGAGCTGCTTTGGCGAAAAGTTAAACAGAAACGCTTAAATTTTATAAAAGGGAGTTGATTCGGTGGCTTTTTAAAAAGCATATATTCACTGGGATGTTTGTAGGTTCTTTACAGTATGTTTTCATCACCAGTGTATACGATCGTCTCACGTATAGATTAGAAAACTATTTGAAAAGACAAGATTTTGACATTTTGAAGCTGGGCAAACGTTCCTTTGCCATTGTCTCTGACTCTGCGGCTTTGTAGCGACTATTTAATGTAAATAAAACTATAAAAGCTACAGTGTGTTAATACGATTAATTGCTCATGCATTTGTCTCAACCGATTTCAGTTTTATCCAAGAGTTCGGTTCGTTGTGTTCTACTGGATGACCCCGGGGGATGGGATTACGACTCAAGGTCATCAGTATCTTACCTGATATCTCTTACCGCTCAACATCCGCGCAGTCGTTTTTGAGTTCGTATTTTGAGCGTCGACAAAATCACTGTTTAATTGATGGAAACCTGAAAATAATACTTTACAAAGATAGAAAAACACCAAACAGATAACATAAGCCTTAAAGGAACAAGGATGGTTAAGGATGGAGAAGATTGACACGGATTACAAACAACGAAATTGAAAATTTAGGCTAAACTTTTTCAAACCGTTCAACAGTGACTGATTTCCTTTCACCATTGCTAAAAACATTTTCACCTTTTCTAGGTTAACTTTCGCGAGGATTGCACAACAAATAAAATAATGGAAGCAAAAAAACCAGAGAGGCGTATAGGCCTGAAACTTTTTCTATGAAGGGAACCTTAGCTCGTATTAAAAATGTGTGAATAAATCAGATCTGTAATCGTAAGGTTTGAGATTTTGCTGTGGCTTCGCAGGTGCGAAACTTTTCAGGCCCTTCAAGGAACGGGCCCGTGGGCTTACAGCACAGTCAATGCCCGGCCGCGCGACCGCGTTGCGGGGAAAATAATTTATGCCAACGCGTACAATTCAAAAGTTACTCCTGGTTACCGCCCTTATCCATATGTATTCCCCAGCCTAGAACATACTCGGGTTACTCGCGGGTTTTAAATAGTAACTTTCGCAAGGAGAGCCAGAATGATAGCAGCATTTGAAGGAGGCCTGGAGAGGAGAGATTATTTTTGCCTGTTGCATTGTCACGTGCCCCCACCCTCCCCGCCACCCGCCGGAGGAAATAAAGCGATTCATACTGACGTCATTGTTCCAGCATTGTCCTACATTTTGGCTCAGCATACTGCTCTGCGTGCAGAAGGCATAATGTTGATATAAATTGACTTTTATGTAATTGCAGCGAAAATGGAATAAATTGAAATAAATTTAAATTAATTCCAAGGAGTAAAAGACTTGGTAAAACTAAGTACATGGTGAAATGTTTAACTCTTTGGATGTAACATTCTAGAAGAAATTGGTGGACTAGATACTAATGAGCTCACAATTTTTTTTTTGAAATTCTTAGTTTTTAAACCCCGCGTCGCACAAAAGCATTCGTGCAACAACGGGACTCGAATTAGCAAATCGTGCTACCGCCGTAATATTCATAACTGATGTTTTTTAAACTTGATTAGAAATTGTATCGGTATGCTAATGAGCAAATGTTGTAAACAAACATTCTCCAAGGCTCGAACGTCTGAAATTTACCTTCTACTCTCCCAATTCCTGGAAGTGGGACGAGTCAGAGATGGCAATAGCTTTCTCAGAGAAGGAGAGTCACGAAATAAATAAAGAAATAAAAATTATAAAAAGTTTACAAACGCTTCATCTTAGATCTCAGATGTGTCAATCATTCCATATAAGGAAGAATGAGTGAGAAGTTCGAACGAAGCTCACCAGACATTCCATCACACTGTCGTGTCACGGAGTCCAAAGCGTTGCTGGTTTCCTAGCAGCTAAATATTGTAGCTCTCGCTAGCTTGGTCATTTTCAACATCATGAACTGATATTGCCTATAGATCGTTTTAATTGGAAGACACGGTTTGGTTACACTAGTGGTTTTGACAGTGCGAGAGACCACTCAAAACATCGCTCGTGATTCGCACGCCGAAAGGTCAACACTGACTACAGACATTACAGGCTTCCTCAGGGAGAGAAAAATCGTTTATCAAGACAGCAGAGGAAGGGATATGTTTACGGATGTTACATGATAAAAAAATATTTGGATTATTTGCTGCTGATGACGGTGATGAAGGAGCCAAAATTCATTAGACGAGGCGCGTAATACAAACGTGAAGTTTTACAAACAGGGATTATCCCGAACAGGAGCTGAAAATTTCTTCAGGAATTACGACGACTTGGGCACAAAATAATGGCGTATGTACCTCCACCAACACCAACTTTCGAAAAGGACAGGATTAGAGCGTTGAAAAATGAACGAATTAACTCTCAAAAGAAAACCTTTACGAAGTGGGTCAATTCTTTCCTTGATAAGGTGAGTGTAGAAATTATCAGTTGGCGTTTGAAAAGTTGGTCATTAAATAAGAGTTACCTTACAAGAATAACTTGTTAGAGTACAAACTTGCATAGAGTAAGGTTCTGCAAACTTTGGAAAGTTCCATTTGGTAGTAAATTATGTATCCAAGGTATTTTGTACAAATTAATGTATATCTACCGTATTTCTTTATTGTTATGCAAAGGAAGCTAGGGCCATTATGTCAATTCCAAAACCGCCCATCCCCCCCCCCCCCCAGGCAAACCCGGGGCATTTGATTTTTTTTGAAAAAATTTTGGTCAAATTCCCCGCTATGTTGCCAGTTTAGACAGTCCAAATCCCCCACCCTCCAGGAAAACAGAATCGCTTACCTTTGGGAATAAACAGTATCGCTTACCTTTGGAAACAAGTTCTGCAAAATTTTCAGCCACTACGAATTTCTTGTTCAGCTTAACTTCGCTCCATGCTTTAACAAAGGCATATTTCACGATACAACTATATAAAATGACAACAACAGAAAAACCCACGTGGAATTGACAGAGTAATGACCCGTCAATGCAGCTTACGTGCTGAATCAAAGAATTGCAAAATCCTTTTGCTTCCGACCACTGACAGACGTTTTGACAGGAAAGTCAAATGCCCCACCGGGCGGGCCTCATGTGGGTCAAATTCCCCACTGTATGGAGCTTAACGCGAGTCAAATGCCCTGGGATTGCCCGGGGGGGGGGATGGGGGAGGGATGAGCGGTTTTGGAATTGACTGGTACATTAGTCCTTTCAAGTGTTTGGTTTCAGTCCCTTGCATTGATTAGGAAAGTTTTGTGGCAACCTATGTTTGTCACAAATCCTGTCCAGAGATACAATATTTGGTCCCTGCAACTTGTTTCATCAAACTTGACTGGTTATTTTGCTAATATTTTATTCCCTCAAAACTATGATTCCTAGGGTTTTTTGTCAAAGGCAGGGTACTGGGCAAATTAATTGGCTGAGAGTATGGTTTTGCTCACTGGTAGGACCACCTAGAGGACAAGTCTTTCTTACAAAGAAGTTCAAAAAATTTGTATACAATATTTCCTTGGCAACCTGTCTCCTAATACAAGCAGCTGTTTTGAGGAAAGGTGCCCCTACAAAATTGTAAGCACTTAGGCATTCAGTGTACTCAAGAATGCCGACAGGTGTTATGGTTAATATTTAAACACTCCTGTTTGACTGAATTCTGCTCTGTTTCAGTGGAATTGAAAGAAAGTCACAAATTTCTGGTTTCTCCTTCCTTCATTCATGCACTCTGTTGAGTTGCCAGAACTGGTGTGCAAAAGCTGAGCCCATAATACCTTTCCACAGTTCGTCATGTACACATTTGGAGGCAACCTTTTTATCATGTAACTGTAGAAACAGCTGAGATGAAGCTATAAAGAGTAAATAATCTCTGCCACCAGTGGTTTCCAGGGTGTGTGTGTGAAAACGGAATAAATTTACCAGGGCTAGGGTTGTGAGCTACGAATATAGTCTCCCTAGCTAATTAGATTTTCATTGAGCGCGGTTCCCATTTTTTTGCAAAGGGAACCTGGAACAAAATTCTTGTCTCCAACTCTTCACAACCACTCGAATGCAGGCCTGGGTGACCCATAAGTTTTAATGTTTACAAGATGGTAAATGCAGTGCACGGAAAGAAGAACATGCTAAAAGATGTCTCCAAAACAAGATTTTATTCCAGACACTTTACACATGTCAACACCTTGTAAATAGTGGCACCGAAACTCAAGGTGGTTTAGGAAATTTATGCAAACTTTTTATTTACTTGTAGACAATTCGATATGGTTCAGATATAACCAATGTAGTGTATGTCGGTAACCTAAAAACCTTTCGTTGTCCCTTTCACCAACTAATTAACGACGACTTACTCACCAATATCTAGCCCGACAATCGCCTGGCAGCCAATGTCACTAGGCAGCTGTTTGCTTAGTGACAACTTTGAATATTTCCAAGGGCCTAGAGTTCCCTAAGACAAAAGCCCTTACTCTTTTGCCGTACTAACATTTGTTTCCTCCTACAAACTTCTGAGCAGAACAACATTGCACATGGGTACAGCTATCCCACAGGGAACCCAGTGGGAACCCTATGGGCCTCAGCGTCCTTTCAGAGGATTGCTGGCATTCTAACTGCCAACCGTGCACTGGCAATCCGCTCGGCCCAGGGAGGACGCAGACCAGGCGTGCCAAACCTTCTGGCGGAATGTAAGCCTATGGTTTTTTTAGCCTGACAAACTCATTCTTCTCTTACCCACGATTAGTTTATTTCACTAAAACTACTCCTATGATCTTACAGACAGACCGGGCATTCTTTGGTACCCACTATCCTCTACTACATATTGTATTTTTGTCACAATTGTCTTGAAATTTCTGTGCAGACCATCTAAATACTCCTGAGTAAAAAGAGACACTGCCAAGCGTGAAGTGCAGGATCCCAGGAGGATTGTGAAAACACTGTTCCAAAAACACAACTGGGGCGCCTGGTAAGAGATCAACCCACTATTAGGGCCAATGGGTCCCCTGTTATTTTTGTGACCAGACAATGGTTTGTTTATTTTTGCAGTAATCACAACCATGATTAGATGACGTTGTCTCACTGACGTGTGCTGACTGGTAGATTGTTGATTTGCCTTCTCTGAGACTATTTCTGGTGGACAAGCTGGGAAAAAAATTGGTATGATCTTTATCAGACAATATAATATTATGGTATCACATGCAGAAATGCGAGTGTGTTGACACAATGACTTTATGTCATGCATAATTGGTCAGATACTACATTATTTCCGAGAGTCGACTTCAAGTTGGAGGCTCTCTTTTTTTTCCACCTTTGTCAGAATATAGTTGTTATTGTCCCAGTGTCCACAAACCAAACATACATGTATCATGTAAACTTTGGATGTCCCATTAACAAAGATTATAATTGAAGAAAATAGTACTGGCATCCTTAAAAAGTATGGTAACTAGGACATAACAGTGGAGTAGTTGAGTAGCAGCCAAAAACTTTCCACAACAGACACCTTAGGGAGGTACGGGCATTCGTAACGAGCTTTGACTGCCTACAGATTGTATACTTTGACACCTTTCTACAACAGTGAGTGTGACGCGTCATAGAGAGGATTGTCATAAGGAAGTGGCTGGGGATGGGGCGTAGGTTATAATCAACCCTTAAAACTAATCATAATCATAATCTTTGCCTTTGACTGGTAAGCAAAATGATGAAATATATTATGTCCAGTGTGTCATGAGTTCTTGGGTTTTACTTTACGACTTGTAATTATCTCCTTTTACTGTTAGTAACGGTTAGTGATATTCGCTGTAGAAATTTCTACCTTGTGCATGTCCTGGTTGGCACAAATCACGTTTGTTACTTAGAAACTGAAAAAATATATCTTTGGTTGATATTCATGTGTTTGCTTAATATTTTGTGTTCTCTTTCCTCAGCTCGTGGAAAACTCACGAGTGACGATGAAGATTGAAAATGTAAACAAAGCGCCCTTGCAATTTCATACAACGTTTCGTAAGTTTATGGGTGGGGGTAAGTCTGCATACCAAGCCCAGTGGGCCCATCAGGCCGGAGCTTATCTGAAGCATGAAGCAAACTAAGGAATTATTTATTGCGCATTCCTGGATGAGAGTGCTAGTCCATCACAGTGGTTAACCACTACCGCCGTTAGTATTAAACTTATGCTGGCAAGCAACCAATTTATAAAACCTGGGTGGGAGAGATGCACCTGGATAGTCGAAGTGGCTATGCCCAAGAACACAACACAAATGTCCCCGGCCCGGGCCTCGACACCTGGACCACTTGAATCCAGAGATTTGATCACACTAATGATGCGACCACTGCCCCCTGGGTATCTTTAAATATCAATTTCTGGAATCAGATTCATAAACTCCCACAACACTTTTGCAATAAACACCAGCACTTTGAAATTTGATGATCTGCATACTGCAAGGCAGTTGCAAGCGGCGGCAGTTCTGTTGTAAGTTAATTGTCATCCCAAACAGAAACTGAACTAGTAGTGATAGTTTGAGTCCAAGCTGAATATAGATTAACTGGTTCTAATTTAATTTGTTTTACAGGTGAAGTTGGAGAGTATTGGAGCAGAAGACAATAGTGGATGGCAATGAACGTTTGATTTTGGCAGTTAGTTTGGATGATTATTCTTTCGATTCCCAAATAGCAGCCATTCTCTCTTACCCCCCCCAGGTTCTGTGACTTGGAAAGTGTTTATGAGACCTCATAATTTTAACAGAATAAAGGTTTCATTAGAGGTATTTCATATGGACCAGAATATCTAGATTGGGTGTAATATTTAACTTTCTGTTGTTGTAAGTGAAGAGTGCCTCTGAAATTATATAATACCCTCTCAAAAGGGATTTTGGTGTGAATCCTCTCTCCCCAATCCCAAATCAAGCACTCGCCATTAGTGTGATCAACTCTGGATGAAGCGTGGTCCAGGTTCGAGCCCTGGCCGGGTGCATTTGTGGTTGTGTTTGGGCAAGCCACTTCACTATCACAGTGCCTCTCTCACCCAGGTTTATCTATAATTGGTGCTGTCAGCAAATTTAATACTACGGCGGTAGTGGTAACCCTGTGATGGACTCAAGCATCTCATTCCAGGATCTTACAAATGAGCATATAAATAATCCTAGTCGCTTCATGCCTTCAGATAAGCCTCCGCCTGATGGGCCACCTTGGCTTGTATGCAGACTTACCCACCACCCATAAACGTACTCGAACGTTGTAGAAATTCAAGGAGGCTTTGTTTCACATTTTCAATCTTAGGCACTCTGAGTGTTTCCACGAGCTGATGAAAGAGAGAGAACACAAATATTAAAGCAAAACCACCATGAATAGCACACCAAAGATATATTTTTTCAGTTTCTAAGTAAAACAACTTGATTTGTGCAAACCAGACATGCACAGGGTAGAACATATTCTACAGCGAATATCAATAAAAAAAACCTGGGGGGTACTAACAGTAAATGAGATACAATTCAATCGTAAAGTAAAACCCGAAGGAACCATGAACACTTGGACACAATATTTTCATTCATTTTGCTTCCTAGTCAAAGGCCAAGATAATGGATTATGAATTAGTTTTAAGGGTCTGATATAACCTACGCACCCATCCCCGACACTTCCTTATGACAAACCTCTCTTATGACGGTCACACCACTGTTGTAGAAAGAAGGTGTCAAAGTATAACAATGTAAGGCATGTCCCCAAAGCTCTACTAATGCCACGTGTACCCTCCCTAAAGGTGTCTGTTGTGGAAAGTTTTGGCCGGCACTCAACGTACTCCACTGTTTATGTCTAGTTTTACTTTTAAATCGAGCCAGTGACTTATTTTCTCTCAATTATAATTTTTTTTCATTGGACATCCCAAAGTTACACTTGTACATGTATGTTTGTTTGTTGTCCTGGACATATCAACTATATTCTGACAAAAGTGAAAAAAAAAGAGAGCCTCCAACTTGAAAGATCACTCTCTGAATGAATAAGTAGTAATGAGACAAGTATGCATGACATAAAAGTCAGTGTGTCAACAAACTCGCATCTGCAGTGTGACATTAAATTTTATTGTCGGATTAAAATTCATACCAATTTTTCCCAGCTGGTCACCAGCAAATAGTCTCCAAAGACGGCAAATCAACAATCTACCATCACACAAGTCAAGTTTTGAAACAAGTCATCTACATGGTTGTGATTCTGCGAAAATAAAAAAAACCATTGGCTGGTCACAATATATAACAGGGACATTGGCCTAATAGTGGGTTTGATCTCTTACCAGGGAACCAGTTGATTGTTAGGGAAAGTGTTTCACTCATCCTGGGATCCTGCCCTGCACTCTGTGCAGTGTCTGCTCTTTGACTCAGGAGTATCTAGCTGATGAGTGTCCCCGTGACATTGTATTCACATGTCCATTCAGTGTTTACGCACCACCATACTTATTTATTCCCCCGCACGCAGCCCCTGTAGTTCAGAGCGTACTTCACGCCCTGTACACAAGCTTGACCTGTTCTTCGTGTCTGTACGATCAGAGCGAGCCTAGCTTAGTGCAAAATAAACATCATCGTGGGTTCTAAGAGAAGAAGGATTTTCAGGGCTAATAAAAAACCATAGTCTACATTCCGCCAGAAGGTTTGGACGCCTGGTGCGTCCTCCCTGCCACGAGCACGGTTTGCCATGGCAGGTTGGCAGTAGGAATGCCAGCACCTCTCGAAAGGACGCTGAGGCCATAGGGTGCCCACCGGGGTCCCTGTGGGATAGCTGTACCCATGTGCAATGTTGTTCTGCTCAGAAGTTTGTAGGAGGAACACAAATGTTAGTACGCAAACGAGTTAAGGGCTTTTGGTCTATAGGAATCTAGCCATGGAAAATTCAAAGTTGTCACTAAGCAACCAGCTGCTTTAGTGACATTTGCTGCCTGAGGGCGATTGTCGGCTAGGATAATTGGTGGAGGTAAGTCGTCTTTAATTAGTTTGGTAAAGGACAACGAACAGGTTTTTAGGTTACACACATACAATCATTGGTTATCTGAACCATATCGAATCTGTCTACAAGTAAATAAAAAGGTTGAATAAATTCCGAACCACCTTGCGGTTCGGTGCCACTATTACAAAGTTAAAGTATTTGGGAATAAAATCTTGTTTTGGGACATCTTTAGCATGTTCGCTTTCCGTGCACTGCATTTACCATCTTGTAAACATTCAAAAACTTATTGGTACCCAGCCTGCATTCGAGTGTTGTGGAAAGAGTGGAGACACAATTTTGTTCCAGGTCTCTTGCAAAAATGGCTAACCGGCGCAATGACAATCTAATTAGCGGGAGACTATATTCCTTAGCTACAACCCTAGCCCTGTAAATTATTCCTTTTTCAACACACTCACCCTGGAAACACTGTTGCAGAGATTATTTACTTTTATAGCTCATCTAGCTGTTTCTACAGTACATGTAAAAAGGTTGCCTACAAATGTGTACATGACAAATGTGGAAAGGTATTATGGGCAGTCTTTGCACACCAGTTCTGGAACGAAGTTCATGAATGAAGGAAGGAGAAACCAGAAATTTGTGACTTTCTTTCAATTCCACTGAAACAGAGCAGAATTCAGTCAAACAGGAGTGTTTAAATATTAACCATAACACCTGTCGGCATTCTTGAGTACACTGAATGCCCTAAGTGCTTACAATTTTTGTAGGGCACCTTTCCTCAAAACAGCTGCTTGTATTAGGAGACAAGGTTGCAAGGAAATATTGTATACAAATTTTGAACTTCTTTGTAAGAAAGACTTTCCTCTAGGTGGTCCTACCAGGTGAGCAAAACCATACCTTCAGCCAATTAATTTGCCCAGTACCCTGCCTTTGACAAAAACCCTAGGAATCATAGTTTTGAGGGATATAAAATATTAGCAAAATAACAGTCAAGTTTGATGAACAAGTTGCAGGGACCAAATATTGTATCTCTGACAGGATTTGTGACAAACATAGGTTGCCACAAAACTTTCCTAATCAATGCAAAGGGACTGAAACCAAACATTGAAAGGACTAATGTACCAGTCAATTCCAAAACCGCTCATCCCTCCCCCATCCCCCCCCCCCGGGCAATCCAGGGCATTTGACTCGCGTTAAGCTCCATACAGTGGGGAATTTGACCCACATGAGGCCCGCCCGGTGGGGCATTTGACTTTCTGTCAAAACGTCTGTCAGTGGTTCGGAAGCAAAAGGATTTTGCAATTCTTTGATTCAGCACGTAAGCTGCATTGACGGGTCATTACTCTTGTCAATTCCACGTGGGTTTTTCTGTTGTTGTCATTTTATATAGTTGTATCGTGAAATATGCCTTTGTTTAAAGCATGGAGCGAAGTTAAGCTTGAACAGAAATTCGTAGTGGCTGAAAATTTTGCAGAACTTGTTTCCAAAGGTAAGCGATACTGTTTATTCCCAAAGGTAAAGCGATTCTGTTTTCCCTGGAGTGTGGGGGATTTGACTGTCTAAAACTGGCAACATAGCGGGGAATTTGACCAAAATTTTTTCAAAAAAAATCAAATGCCCCGGTGGTTTGCCTGGGGGGGGGGGGGGGATGGGCGGTTTTGGAATTGACATAATGCCCTAGCTTCCTTTGCATAACAATAAAGAAATACGGTAGATATACATTAATTTGTACAAAATACCTTGGATACATAATTTACTACCAAATGGAACTTTCCAAAGTTTTGCAGAACCTTACTCTATGCACAGTTTGTACCCTCTTAACAAGTTGATTCTTGTAAGGTAACTCGGTATTTACTGACCAACTTTTCAACGACGCCCAACTGATAATTTCTACACTCACCCTGATCAAGGAAAGAATGGACCCACTTCGTAAAGGTTTTCTTTTGAGAGTTAATTCGTTCATTTTTCAACGCTCTAATCCTGTCCTTTTCGAAAGTGGTGTTGGTGGAGGTACATACGCCATTATTTTGTGCCCAAGTGCGTCGTAATCCTGAGAAATTTTCAGCTCCTGTTCGGGATAATCCCTGTTTGTAAAACTTTCACGTTTGTATTACGCGCCTCGTCTAATGAATTTTGTGCTCCTTCATCACCGTCATCAGCAGCAAATATCCAAATATTTGTTTTATCATGTAACATCCGTAAACATATCCCTTCCTCTGCTGTCTTGATAAACGATTTTTCTCTCCCTGAGGAAGCCTTAATGTCTGTAGTCAGTGTTGACCTTTCGGCGTGCGAATCACGAGCGATGTTTTGAGTGGTCTCTCGCACTGTCAAAACCACTAGTGTAACCAAACCGTGTCTTCCAATTAAAACGATCTATAGGCAATATCAGTTCATGATGTTGAAAATGACCAAGCTAGCGAGAGCTACAATATTTAGCTGCTAGGAAACCAGCAACGCTTTGGACTCCGTGACACGACAGTGTGATGGAATGTCTGGTGAGCTTCGTTCGAACTTCTCACTCATTCTTCCTTATATGGAATGATTGACACATCTGAGATCTAAGATGAAGCGTTTGTAAACTTTTTATAATTTTTATTTCTTTATTTATTTCGTGACTCTCCTTCTCTGAGAAAGCTATTGCCATCTCTGACTCGTCCCACTTCCAGGAATTGGGAGAGTAGAAGGTAAATTTCAGACGTTCGAGCCTTGGAGAATGTTTGTTTACAACATTTGCTCATTAGCATACCGATACAATTTCTAATCAAGTTTAAAAAACCATCAGTTATGAATATTACGGCGGTAGCACGATTTGCTAATTCGAGTCCCGTTGTTGCACGAATGCTTTTGTGCGACGCGGGGTTTAAAAACTAAGAATTTCAAAAAAAAAATTGTGAGCTCATTAGTATCTAGTCCACCAATTTCTTCTAGAATGTTACATCCAAAGAGTTAAACATTTCACCATGTACTTAGTTTTACCAAGTCTTTTACTCCTTGGAATTAATTTAAATTTATTTCAATTTATTCCATTTTCGCTGCAATTACATAAAAGTCAATTTATATCAACATTATGCCTTCTGCACGCAGAGCAGTATGCTGAGCCAAAATGTAGACAATGCTGGAACAATGACGTCAGTATGAATCGCTTTATTTCCTCCGGCGGGTGGCGGGGAGGGTGGGGGCACGTGACAATGCAACAGGCAAAAATAATCTCTCCTCTCCAGGCCTCCTTCAAATGCTGCTATCATTCTGGCTCTCCTTGCGAAAGTTACTATTTAAAACCCGCGAGTAACCCGAGTATGTTCTAGGCTGGGGAATACATATGGATAAGGGCGGTAACCAGGAGTAACTTTTGAATTGTACGCGTTGGCATAAATTATTTTCCCCGCAACGCGGTCGCGCGGCCGGGCATTGACTGTGCTGTAAGCCCACGGGCCCGTTCCTTGAAGGGCCTGAAAAGTTTCGCACCTGCGAAGCCATAGCAAAATCTCAAACCTTACGATTACAAATCTGATTTGTTCACACATTTTTAATACGAGCTAAGGTTCCCTTCATAGAAAAAGTTTCAGGCCTATACGCCTCTCTGTTTTTTTTGCTTCCATTATTTTATTTGTTGTGCAATCCTCGCGAAAGTTAACCTAGAAAAGGTGAAAATGTTTTTAGCAATGGTGAAAGGAAATCAGTCACTGTTGAACGGTTTGAAAAGTTTAGCCTAAATTTTCAATTTCGTTGTTTGTAATCCGTGTCAATCTTCTCCATCCTTAACCATCCTTGTTCCTTTAAGGCTTATGTTATCTGTTTGGTGTTTTTCTATCTTTGTAAAGTATTATTTTCAGGTTTCCATCAATTTAAACGGTGATTTTGTCGACGCTCAAAATAACTCAAAGAATGTGACAGTGCTCTTCTTCCCATCCCTAGTAGAACCAACGAACCAAACTCTTGGATAAAACTGAAATCGGCTTGAGACAAATGCATGAGCAATTATTCGTATTAACACACTGTAGCTTTTATAGTTTTATTTACATTAAATAGTCGCTACAAAGCCGCAGAGTCAGAAACAATGACAAAGGAACGTTTGCCCAGCTTCAAAATGTCAAAATCTTGTCTTTTCAAATAGTTTTCTAATCTATACGTGTGACGATCGTATACACTGGTGATGAAAACTTACTGTAAAGAACCTACAAACATCCCAGTGAATATATGCTTTTTAAAAAGCCACCGAATCAACTCCCTTTTATAAAATTTAAGCGTTTCTGTTTAACTTTTCGCCAAAGCAGCTCTGGCTAAGTTCACGAGTGCTCGCTCACTGTTTCTTATTGGTGGATAACAATCAGAAACTTGACGAAGATGAATACGTCACTTCGGATGACATTGTTGCAAGCTATTTCAAGTTTGGTGATCCACAAGCATCATTTGCTTACACCGCTCCATTTAAGCAATGAAGCTCCAAATTTCCACACCTCCCCAATCGTGTTTAAGCCGCTTTTCCGTGTTGTGCAGGCGTTGGTTGCTTTACTTCCTTTACAGCCCCAGGAATATCTTGGTTTATTAAGAACACGAAGCGGAGACCACAAATCTGTTGAAGAAAAGACTAAGTTATTTGAATGATAAACGAGTTAGTTTCAAACTACACTACGCTAGAGAAATTGAAAACCCAGCTTTCTTTCTACGGTTAGGCCTACTGTTCACACTAATCCGTCACGAAAAACGCAGCTTTCTTTCTACGGTTAGGCCTACTGTTCACACTAATCCGTCACGAAAACGCAGCTTTATTTCTACGGTTAGGCCTACTGTTCACACTTATCCGTCACGAAAACGCTCTTCAAACAGAAGGAATTTGAAAACGCCGGAGTTTCGTTAGTGGATGGAATACATTTTAGAAACGTAACTCTTCGAAAACGATGGCAACGCGATAATCACGTGACTTCACTAACCAAATGCAAAATGGCGGATTTGCGTTTTCAAATGTTTGTGACTAAAATGGATACTCCAAAATATGGTGAGACACTTACAGTTGTGTATATAAAGTACCAACCGATCTTAGTATAAAGTCTTACCAAAGGTTTACCAAGTTTAATTATGGTGTAACCAGGACAATTTATGAAAGCCAACCATTTCTGAGACCTAATCACTAGAGATCAGTGCCTGACCCAGCAGTTATTCTCTGCCTAAATAGGGTCTCGTTTATCTGCTTGTACCTGTTTATGTGTCACGAAGTGTCTCACCATATTTTCGGGTATCCATTCTAGCAATAACCGTTTTCAAAGAGCCCTTTTTACGGTTAACTCTGCTCATTTGCATTACAATTAAATCTTGCATGTATGTGAGGCAATTTCGGGCTATTTTGTAGTTTTAGCCCGAAATTGCCTCGAATCCACGTTGGATTACATTGTAATGCAAAGGAGAAAAACTAACCGTGAAAAGGGCTATTCTTTGTTAATCATGATCAATGGGATATGATATTATCCAATCACAGCAAGAGAAAATACCAAAATAAACCAATCACCATCCCAAGTCACACCATACAGCACGTGCCAAACGCGGGAATATGTACTAAAAAGTCACGCCACTTTTGGCTTTGGTTTTGCTCTAATTGTTGCAATGGAAAAGTGTTAATTCTTGTTTTTTTTTTTCGTTCGACAATCAATCGAAAATCACTTAATCTTAGGAAATAAAGTTGCAAACAACCTTGCCCAGGATGTTTATGAGTACTGATGATGATTTCGTATGATAAGAACAAAATAAAGAAAGAACGAACCTAGGAAATAGCTATAGATCACATCATCATCTTCATTATAAGCTTTATTTACCCTCGAATTCCGGTAAATTACCTCGAAAGTGGAGTTGTGATGGAGCCTTGCTTTGGTTCCTAAGACAACAGGCTTGCCATCTATGTACAGCGGTCTACGGCCCTCGTTGATAACACAGTATTCACCATCGCTACGAAGTTTGATGACTGCCTGTCGTCTGGAGATTTTCCACGCCGGTCCCTCCAAGGATAAATCGACATCGACATGATTATCAGCTGTTGATCTTCCAACGGTGATCTGGAAAAACACCGAACAAGAAAATCAACGCATGGCGGAGACAGCGGTCAAATTATCTCCACAATTTCCTTGCTCACGGGCCTTGGGCAAGCTATGCAGTTATGTTGGTTTTGGTTTTCTGGCCGTTGTGATGTTGTGACGCGGGCCGGAGTGTTGTGGTGGTTATGGTGGTGAACCCTAAGATGGTTATTGGTGCCGCAACTCCCGTGGGATGCTCATATAAAAAGTCGGAAATGCTCGTCGTTTCACTATAGGGGTATAAATCAATGATTCTGGTCTCACTTAGGGTGTTGATGACAAAACGCCACTAGCTTTACCTTTAAAATATCGTCTAGGGCGCACTCGAAGAAATAATAATAATACCGGAAATAAACGCTCTAACTTCCAGTTTTTAGGCTCGATCTCGAATCTGGTCTACTAGCAAGGACTCCTTTTCTGAACAGCGGTCTGTATAATCGAGCCTCTTCCGTTTTCAGTGGTATCTTTTAGTGATCTAATAAAGGTGAAGCCACGCCACGGTTTCCTTTGAGGTAATTCCCTTTGAAATTGTTCTACTATCAAACTTTTTTGAAACTTGGCGTAATGAACATTCATGGTTTGAACATTATAAAAATGCAATAAAAAAGTGGAGTCACCGTGCTTGTTTACGCGTCAGCAGGCTCTTAAACGGGGTATTTTTACTGGTTGCGCGTTAAAAGTTCGAATCACCTTCATACAGAATTAAATCTTGGTTACTTGAAAGGAACAAAGTTTTGTCTTGAAAGTAAAGCTTCAATTATTGACATAAGCAGTATTGCTTCCTTTAAGCCGTTTTGATTGCCTGGTTGCGGGAATATTGCACTTTTTCGGACAGTTCCGTGGTTAACTTGAAGTCCTCGCCCTGGTCAAAATACACCCAGTTGGGAACTATTTTCCAAAAAAAATCATGTTCTACTATCAAACTTTTTTTCCTCTTCAAATACGTTTTTCATTAGACTGTTCTTAGCAAATACCTAAAAGAAAAATCGGGGTCACCGTGCTCGTTTAAGAGAAAAAGGAGAATTCATTCCGTTATCGAGCTTAGTTGAGGGAAATCTCTTACGTTTTGCACGTGCACGTGCTCGTGTGCGCGCGCTGATGACGCAAAAATCGTGCGCAGTAGGGATGCGCAGTGCAATACTAAGGAATTACCTTAAGAGTTTAACTTCGACGAGCACCTGCGAACCTTTTCATGGGGTGTTGTGGTAGATTCAGATGTAGACGAGAGTTCTCATAATTATCAAAACACCTACAACGTCATAATCATCGTTTAAACGTGGGTTCGATTAATATTTGTAAAGGTATTCCTATGATTGCCAGTCCAAGGATTTATGCTACGAGTGCTATTTAAAAATTCTCAGTCCCGCGCGAGGAGGATTTCGGCAAACGTACTCTAACTTATTTTGATATATGATTAAGACAACTACGAGGTTGCGCGGATTAATTTGCTTTCCAGTGAAAATTAAATATTAACGAGAAATTATCCTGTTATCAGTTTATCACAGTTAAGTAATTTTCTTAGTCATATGATAAATGACATAAGACTGACCTCTCTGGAGCGCATGAGGTACCTGACCAAACGGCCTCTCAACACAGCAAGTGTTTGGGAATCAAATTCACTGGCTGGGGTGACTGTGGTGGTCCCGGCTGAGAACAAATCACAGGGCGCCATTAATTCTATTAAATTAATTACTCTCTTGAATTATTTGAGGTCCGCGTTGTTGTGATTGTCCAAAACTGGAGGAAGTAAATAAACGAGCCCTAAGATTTATTTACAAGGACATCATCCTATCATACTGTGTTAAAGTGAATAGGCTTATGCAGTAACTAAGAAACTACTAGGAACCAGGGGCCCGTTTCTCGAAAGACCCGGTAACTTAACGGGCCCTGAAACCAGATTTTGAAATCAAAGTCTCAAGAAAAGTAGGGTGTGTTCTGAACTCTAATAAAGTCCATTTTGTTTCTTTAGCTAATAACTTTACTGTATAATATTCAAAGCTTTTAAAACTCCCATCTGGAATGGAAAACAAAACAGCTTAACCGGCCCGGTAATTACCAGGAGCTTCGAGAAACGGGCCCCAGGACATGTTAGTTTATCTTGAACAGTTGTTTTCGGGAAGAGCGCCGGTAAGCATTAATCGCCTTATTAACATCACAGTGAGTCATTTCAACCTGCAAGGCGCAAATTTTTTACCCCTACCTCAGGTGAAAAGCACCAAATATGGCCTAACGTGTTATAGTTATTACGCCGCGAAGCAAAAGACGAAATGCACATTCTTACTGGTTAAAGTAATCTTCTACCTACTTTCTGTTCATTTTTGGTATCATGTTGAAGTGTTGTTTCTTAAGAAAATGAAACACAAATCTTACTGGCTGCATTGAGTTTCTCCACGATAACTTGCCAGAGTGGAATCTCTCCTTCCAACAGACGAATTTCTCGCTTGTTGCGTCTGTCGGCTAAAGACAGCTCTTGCTCAAGGTTATCATCTTGGCTTCTCTAGCGATATTAAAAACAATTTCAAAGTTTCATTAATAATTTCAACAGAATAATAAGGTGATAAAATGTTAGCCTGAGTAGCGAGCATTCACATCCCCCACCACCCAGTCACGTCGAGTTTGTGCTCTCACCCCAATTCTCGCACAACCAGCAAACGAAACTCTTCGCATGTATGGGAGTGCTTTCAACGCAGGTTAATAAGGTGTTAAACGTAAGTTGTGGGCTTAAACAAGGTCTTGCGAGGGCATAAATTAAGAGGACGAAGTCTGACTTATATAATGAGAGGGAATCCTTATAAATCAAATCATTTTTTTGGCAGACTGGCATTTTTACATCAAGAGAGTAAAACAAAGAACCGACCAAATTTGAACATAACGATTATCGTTTGTTTTTTTCTGTCAAAAGTAATAACATGTAAGGTTAGGAATTGGCTTTGCATTTTTTGAGTCCAGAATCCTTATTGAAGAATGAATATCAGCGTGAGAAAATGACAGACGACTGACGAAGCTTGAAGAGCGCAATATTTTTCGAACTACCACGTTTTACAGATTTTACACATTTTTCTCCATATTTACTTTTTATTTTTGAAATATAAGTGTGTCAAATGCAAATAAAAGATGTGATGTCTTCATCTTATTCTCCTCAGTATGAGAATGACGAGATTTTGTACAAAGCAAAAGTGTTCTTCTTAGAGCCTAGGCCCTTCCTGTCTAATGGCACACTGTCGTCTCTATTATCAAAACCAACACATTTGAACATGTTAGCCATGTTCTCATACTTTGTTTGGTCTGTGCATAGACTGACCGACTTCTGTAGTTATAATATTGGTTAAAGAAAGTTATTATTTTCCCAGTAGTATAAATACTTACAAAAGCTCAGCATCATTGATTTGTTCCTCAGCATCAGAAAAACTTATTGCATGTTCTGCTGTGGAAACTAAAAAAACAAGAGTTTAAGAGATGCCGTGCTTACATGTCAAACTGACTGACTGACTGACAGACAGACGGACGGGACAGACAGACAGACAGACAGACGGATGGACAGACGGATGGACAGACGGATGGACGGACGGACGGACGGACAGACAGACAGACAGACAGAGATAGACCGACTACTTTTTTACAAATAACAAACACACTGAAAAACAAACAAGTGTAACATTGAATGAACAATTCATTGTTTGATTGATGTTATTACCTGTCTGATCAGAGAGCAGCTGGTATTGTCGCATGAGTAGCCAGTGATTTCTTAAGGCCTTAGTGATCTACACTGATGAAAACTGACGGGGTTTTTGTCCAACAAATCTTGGAATAATTCCAAAGAAGCTGGGCTATTCTAAATATAATAATAAATAAACAAGTAGATAAACATTATTTTGCAACTTCACACAGATAGAAGAAAAAGATTTAATCACTGTAGTTAATGTTATTGTAGAAGATGAAATGCAATTACAAAAAAACCATTTAGAGTCACTTGGTTCCTTCAATCTCCAATGTAACTAATGTAGAGAAAAAATGGCTTTTTCAAACAGTAGACAGCTTTTTCTCCTCAATCTCCTTCTCAAAATTGTGCTTTGCATTGCTAACATACCGCAGGAACATTTGCTAAAATGTGTTCCTCCTCTTTACTCCAGAGTGCATTGTTTTGTGCAGCAGCTATAATATCTGGAGGAAGCTGTTTACAGCAGTGGTGGCCAGCCTTGAATTAAAACATCAAGTAAAACTATTAATCTAAATGTACATGTACATGTACAGTGTAAATCTAAAACAGAAAGATTAAAAATTAACATAGTTTGACAGTTTGTAAGTGTACCTGAGCCCAAAACATTTTTCGCTTAAATAAATCTTTGCACCTCTTCAAAACACATTGCACTCTTTTAAACTAAAATCTTGACTTTTTATAGGCTGTTAAAAGTTATGAAATCTAGCCATCATCTGTTGCATGACCGAGCTAGTGAGGCGCATGGGTCTAATTCCTAGTTTGACGCCACAAATCAATTTGCATCATAGTACGTCTTTGTAAACATGCATGCAAAGAAGTTTGTGATGTCAAAACAGGAATAGACCCACACCCCTTACTTGCTCGCTCATGCAACCAGATGATGCCAGGTTTCATAACTTTTACAGCCTGCAAAAAGTCAAGATTTGGGTTTAAAAGGGACAAAAATGCACAATGTGTTTCAAACAGGTGCAAAGATTTATTTAAGCAAAACAATATTTTGGGGTTAGGTGCAATTTAAAAGACCCCTTAAAACTTGAAGCCGAGGGGCCCCAAATGCTAATTTTGGAAAGCCTAGTGAAAATACTGATTGAACAAGAAAGTACAATCACTTCAGAAAAAAAGCAAAACAAAGTTAAACACCTGGACACCACAGGGTCATAGAGAAGTTGGTACCACCGCTCTTGAATTTCCTTCTGAGTAAATCGACAAGAAAACTTGACTCCAAAGTAACAGCAGTCAGATCATTTTGTCTACAAGAAAGAAAACATCCTGCAATTAATGTTGCTGATCAGTTCCTATCAGTGAATTGATTATTTAACACAAAAACAAAGTTGTTAATGTGGCACAATGGATTTTGGCTAAGTTAAACACACAACAACTGCTGAAGGGGTTTTCACTTGGCAATGTGAGGCGATTTTGCCCATCTGTTTGGCCATCCTGAGGAACGTTTTTTCTTTAATAAATTCAGTCAGAAAGTTTTGCTTGCCTGCTGAAAGAGTCAATAAAGCCCCTGCTGCTGGCCCAGCAGTGTACCTGCCTTGAGGTGGGCAGCCTGCGGGTTCTGCCAGGGAGACCTGGGGAGCGTTACAGCTCTCCTATGGAGGTCAGGCCATTTGTTTGGTGTTACTGTGCATCTCT
>JAHPZR010036198.1:0-5000 GCA_019787425.1 Platygyra sinensis
GTTTAAAAGAACGTGACTACATGTACTCAATTACACGGGACCGGGAGTTTTATCAGTCCAAGTTCGTGCTCGAGCGAAAAGTAAGACATCTTCGCCAGCAAGGAAAAGGGAAGAGGCCGAACGCGGCAAGTGCACTGACAAGCAAAGAAGAAGAAATACTATGGACAGCAAAAACTCTCGGCGATTCCAGTCCAGGAGTTAGTCTCAGACGATGTAGTGGAAAGCAACTGAGGGCAGCAAACGTTTAGAGGCAGTCTATTATTCAGGTGATCGGCCACGCAAATGAAAAGTCGCCGAACGACTACAATGAAGGAAATGAAAGGGAGCATCGACAGCTATCACGCATCACACATCAGCAGAGCTCCACAGACAACAACATCAAACAGTTTCCTAGGATTTTCAGTGTGGAATTTTCTTCCAACTAGTACGGAACAGATCCAGCAAGCAAGTAGCCATCATGCTTTTACGGTAAACAATTTCCACAACTGTCAAGTCACGTTTAGCGTCATTCAAGGACAGGCAGTTCACCCAAAAGTTCGGATCAGCATTAACTGTCTGTTCGAGGTAACTCATTACGGAACAATTACAAACTTGCCATCGCTTAACTGATTTTTCATGCTCTTGATATAAAAACTTGTTCAGTTTATAAAGTTTCTGAAGTTTACCCGAAAATTCACGCTTGGTTTAGCTGTCACTAGGTTGTAATTGATTGGTTGAAATAAAACATGTGAGCAGTTTGGAAGCCAGTTCAGAGTAGCGTGTCCATAGAAGCGTGACGATCGCGTTTTCTCGATTTTTTGTTATAATTTTGTTGAGAATATTATAAATAAAAAATCGTATGATCGCTCGTGCATTTCGTGATATATGGTCACTCGTGATGTTTTTCAAGTTCTCAAATTGCACTCGCCTGCGGCTCGTGCAATTTTGAGAACTTGAAAAACATCACTCGTGCCCATTTATCACGAAATGCACTCGCGTTCATACGATTTCCTATACTTATTATGATATATTTTTTTTAAAAAAATAATACTCTGCGGCACCGATAAACATATCTTCTCAGAAGACTCCCAGACATAGAAGATCTACTAGAACCTTTAGAATGTGCCATTGCCGATGTCTTAATACCGTCAATAACAGACTCATTGCACAACGCCGTGCGAAAGGGATTTCTTGGTACTACCAGTTAGACTGGGTGGGCTTGGAATTATAAATCCAAGCCAGGATGCAGATCTACAGTACCAAGCGTCAATGAAGACCACAGCACCATTAGTCGAGAAAATTTTTTCACAAGTCCACAAAACACCAGACGTACGATGACGTTGTTAACTCACCACAGCAGATTGTGCGAAGAGAAAAACGAAGTGCTTCGAACAAAACTGAATGACATCAAAAACTCTCTTACTCTGATGACACAGCGCGCTGTTGAACTTGCTTCTAAAAAGGTGTATCTAACTGGGTGACAGTCATACCAATCGACGAAATGGGCTTCACTCTGAACAAGGGCGAGTTTCGAAACGCTCTAAAGCTCAGATATGACTGGGAAATCGCCGCAAGCCATCTATTTCCGTGTCTGGCGATGTCTTTAATGTTGATCATGCCATGGTCTGCAGGCTATAATGAGCTAAGAGATCTTGAGGCAGAAATGCTTAGCATGGTCTACAATGATGTCGAGATTGAGCCCGTCCTCCAGGAGCTCAAGGGAGAGTCGCTGCCTAGCGGAGCTAATAGAGCTCCGGACGTTTGCCTAAACATCCATGCCAGAGGTGTTTGGGAAAGGCAAAGGACAGTGTTCTTCGATGTACGGGTATGTCATCCCAACACTGATTCTTATAGATACCTTGACCTCAAGCAGATATGCAGGCAGCACGTGAACAACAAAAAGAGATTGTATACGCAAAGAGTTATGGACGTGGAACAGGGAACATTTACACCATTAGTCTTTACTACAGCGGGCGGCATGGGAGAAGAGTCCAAGAGATACCATAACAGGCTGGCAGAGCTAGTCGCAGCGAAAAAAGCGAGAGGATTATGCCATCACCATCTCTTGGATACGTTCTAAAGTCTCCTTTGCCATCCTTAGGTTGTCTCTACTCTGTCTTAGAGGGTCAAGAACAGCTAAAAGAACAACTAGAAGTAATGTTTAAGAAGCGGACTTTGAATTAGATAGGTGCCTTGCCAAAATCCAGGTCCTATAAATTTTATACATACATTTTTATATAATGTAGTTCCATGGTTTATCGAATTGTTTTTTCCTTTCCTCTTTTCTATCAGAATACCATTTATTGTAAAATTTTAATAATTGAATGCAGTATGTATGTAAAAACTCAAACGCTTTTTTAGCCTTCTTAATCGTGTAAGTAATTATTGTAAAGTTCAATAGACCCGCACGATCTAAGAGAACACATCCCCCATACATGGGCCTCTTTCAAAGATAATCTTTTCCAACCTAATTTTAGTGCGTGCTCAAACTGCGAGACTATTTTAGGAAAGACACCTGATTGGCCTATTTAAATAATGTAATAACATCGAGGTTTAAATTTAACAGTTAATCAAATATGCAAAAACCTTGTGCCACGATTATCGAAGCGCATTTCGTAAGGTCAGTGGAAGAATAATTTTAACTGTCTGGTGCCTTGAAAGAGTTTTCCAAAGAGATCTTTTTAGTTTTAGGCTGTTCAGAACTTTTCGAGAAACGCCTTTAGAGCGAGTTAAGAATGCAATGCTTGTTAGCAGCTGTAGACCCTCATGTGAACCAATCATGCAGCGAAATGACAAGACTAATTTCCGAAGTAAACTCAGGGTAAACACATAGAAGATAATTTCCTGCCCAGCACTTTCAAAAGGCTTTCTTAAGAGGTCTCTCTCTATCGAAAATCTTTCAAAATGTCAGAATGTTAGGTGTTTCGGTGTTTTACCGGGTAGTGAATTTGCCGATTGAAAAAGCGTGCATAATTAAGAATTTTTAGGAAGCGAATTTTAGTGATTTTAAGCGGCTCTTCGTGACCTTCAAAATTAACCCACAGACGTATAATAGGCCTGAAAAGACTTGTAAACTCCTCAAAAATAATCTTTAGGCTCAAAATGGTGTGCTATTTTGAAGCGGATTAAACAGAGCGAAGTTTATGTTAAGGTGTTAGTCACTAAATTTTGCGTGTTTTTGACCAAACGTGGGACCATCAGAACGGATTTTTGATTTTTTGGCGGTTTTAGAAAAATATTTCAAGAAAAGAAAATCACACCACGTTTCTAGGCTTATCATAGGCTATAGCTGGGAAGAATATGAAATTTTTTTATTTTTCATCTTGTGCCACATATTTACGATATGGCTAGGCCCTAGTGGACATTCCCTCTTAAGAAACAGTTTGCCCAAGCCCAAATGAAGCACCGGCGCTATTTATGTACATGTCCCAAATCATGATTTCATTAATAGGTTCAGAGAAATAATCGTATTTTACAGTCTAGTTTCTACATATAAAGGCAGTTTTGTTGTTAAATCATGGTTGCGTTAGGATATGCAATATTTAATTTCAGTTATATGACCAATCAATCACTTGGATGGTAATATGACTCGTCATGTAAGTCCCAACTGTTAATGAATGAAATAAGAAGAAAACCCTGTTGCCCAAAGTTTTTTAGATAAAAAAAAAAAAAAAAAAAACTTAAATATTCATAACTGCGCGAAAAGTACGTAAACTTCCATACGTCTCGAGACTGCTGCCAATTTATCAGTGGACAAAAAGCAACTTTAAACAGTGCGCGTAACATAATGTTCAAAACAAAGCTAAAAAAATAAATCTGAAGTTACTTGCGCTTGCTGACTGCAAAAAGAGCTTCCGACCTTCCAGTTTGTCGACATTTTGCATCACCAGGCCACTCCACTACTTATATGCTAGTGTCCGTAATGCCCTCTGCCTACCGAGATACCCAATATAGCTGCCGCTTTGAAGTCGGGGTGATATTTTTAAACACAAAAGGTTGCATCCAGGAGGACTTATTAATACCGACTTCACCTTCCTAAACATTGAAGTTATGTTTGATTTGAATCTTAACACACGAACTCTTTACACAGTTCAGTTCATGCAAGTAACTTCAAATTTATTTTCTTTTTAGTTTTGTTTGAACGTCATGTCAAGCGCACAGGTTACGGTTGCTTTTTATTCACTGATGTTCAAAATAAAAGAATACATATACGTTATTGGCCGGCTGGGAGGTCCGTATTTTCCCTATACGGACCGACCCAAAGCCGGTCAATAACGTGTTTATCTTCTTTTCCTGCGGTAAATTGTCTTACAAGTGGGTTTATTTACGCAACTTTCTCACTGAATTGGCTTACGCGCCTTCTACAAACCATCCGCAAAAAATCTAACGAACGAACAAGCGAGAGACTCAGATGCTAGACAAAGACAGATGTATTAAAGAACAGATTTATTTCGAACTACTTTATGTTAGTTGCATTAAAGTCACCAGTTAAGTTATCTAAAAGTGTTTTCTCGGTGTGAAACTTCGTACAAAGTTTGAAGTTGTGCTACAAAAACAATTTCTATTAGTCGTTGTGAATCACTCGAAAACAGACTTTTCTACCGTAAATTGAATGGCATTCAGCCAGGAAATTCGTCAAGTGTACTCCACATAAATTTTTTCAAACACAGCAACGACCAGAGGGGTAAACTCGACCGAAATTGATCTAGTTTAACTTAAAATTGTACAGAGAGAGACAACATAGAATTACGCGCCATTACAGCGCCGAGTTGCAAAAAGCCAAAGAAACTCTCACAACTTCAAAAATCTTAATTGAATTTACTTACGGTGACTTTCCTTGCCATCTAAAGGTGATTAGTATAAATTTACCGTAGTCTATTGTGAATCCTTGAATTTGATTGGCTATATTACCGTCGACTATCTGCTGATAGTCAACAGTTACGCATCAGTGCGCATCGCGCATCACGTTTGAACCTGATGTAGCATAATAAAACAGTTCTTTTCCACCCGTTATTTGACTT
>JAHPZR010036198.1:15000-20463 GCA_019787425.1 Platygyra sinensis
TAGGGAAAATACGGACCTCCCAGCCGGCCAATAACGTATATGTATTCTTTTATTTTGAACATCAGTGAATAAAAAGCAACCGTAACCTGTGCGCTTGACATGACGTTCAAACAAAACTAAAAAGAAAATAAATTTGAAGTTACTTGCATGAACTGAACTGTGTAAAGAGTTCGTGTGTTAAGATTCAAATCAAACATAACTTCAATGTTTAGGAAGGTGAAGTCGGTATTAATAAGTCCTCCTGGATGCAACCTTTTGTGTTTAAAAATATCACCCCGACTTCAAAGCGGCAGCTATATTGGGTATCTCGGTAGGCAGAGGGCATTACGGACACTAGCATATAAGTAGTGGAGTGGCCTGGTGATGCAAAATGTCGACAAACTGGAAGGTCGGAAGCTCTTTTTGCAGTCAGCAAGCGCAAGTAACTTCAGATTTATTTTTTTAGCTTTGTTTTGAACATTATGTTACGCGCACTGTTTAAAGTTGCTTTTTGTCCACTGATAAATTGGCAGCAGTCTCGAGACGTATGGAAGTTTACGTACTTTTCGCGCAGTTATGAATATTTAAGTTTTTTTTTTTTTTTTTTTTATCTAAAAAACTTTGGGCAACAGGGTTTTCTTCTTATTTCATTCATTAACAGTTGGGACTTACATGACGAGTCATATTACCATCCAAGTGATTGATTGGTCATATAACTGAAATTAAATATTGCATATCCTAACGCAACCATGATTTAACAACAAAACTGCCTTTATATGTAGAAACTAGACTGTAAAATACGATTATTTCTCTGAACCTATTAATGAAATCATGATTTGGGACATGTACATAAATAGCGCCGGTGCTTCATTTGGGCTTGGGCAAACTGTTTCTTAAGAGGGAATGTCCACTAGGGCCTAGCCATATCGTAAATATGTGGCACAAGATGAAAAATAAAAAAATTTCATATTCTTCCCAGCTATAGCCTATGATAAGCCTAGAAACGTGGTGTGATTTTCTTTTCTTGAAATATTTTTCTAAAACCGCCAAAAAATCAAAAATCCGTTCTGATGGTCCCACGTTTGGTCAAAAACACGCAAAATTTAGTGACTAACACCTTAACATAAACTTCGCTCTGTTTAATCCGCTTCAAAATAGCACACCATTTTGAGCCTAAAGATTATTTTTGAGGAGTTTACAAGTCTTTTCAGGCCTATTATACGTCTGTGGGTTAATTTTGAAGGTCACGAAGAGCCGCTTAAAATCACTAAAATTCGCTTCCTAAAAATTCTTAATTATGCACGCTTTTTCAATCGGCAAATTCACTACCCGGTAAAACACCGAAACACCTAACATTCTGACATTTTGAAAGATTTTCGATAGAGAGAGACCTCTTAAGAAAGCCTTTTGAAAGTGCTGGGCAGGAAATTATCTTCTATGTGTTTACCCTGAGTTTACTTCGGAAATTAGTCTTGTCATTTCGCTGCATGATTGGTTCACATGAGGGTCTACAGCTGCTAACAAGCATTGCATTCTTAACTCGCTCTAAAGGCGTTTCTCGAAAAGTTCTGAACAGCCTAAAACTAAAAAGATCTCTTTGGAAAACTCTTTCAAGGCACCAGACAGTTAAAATTATTCTTCCACTGACCTTACGAAATGCGCTTCGATAATCGTGGCACAAGGTTTTTGCATATTTGATTAACTGTTAAATTTAAACCTCGATGTTATTACATTATTTAAATAGGCCAATCAGGTGTCTTTCCTAAAATAGTCTCGCAGTTTGAGCACGCACTAAAATTAGGTTGGAAAAGATTATCTTTGAAAGAGGCCCATGTATGGGGGATGTGTTCTCTTAGATCGTGCGGGTCTATTGAACTTTACAATAATTACTTACACGATTAAGAAGGCTAAAAAAGCGTTTGAGTTTTTACATACATACTGCATTCAATTATTAAAATTTTACAATAAATGGTATTCTGATAGAAAAGAGGAAAGGAAAAAACAATTCGATAAACCATGGAACTACATTATATAAAAATGTATGTATAAAATTTATAGGACCTGGATTTTGGCAAGGCACCTATCTAATTCAAAGTCCGCTTCTTAAACATTACTTCTAGTTGTTCTTTTAGCTGTTCTTGACCCTCTAAGACAGAGTAGAGACAACCTAAGGATGGCAAAGGAGACTTTAGAACGTATCCAAGAGATGGTGATGGCATAATCCTCTCGCTTTTTTCGCTGCGACTAGCTCTGCCAGCCTGTTATGGTATCTCTTGGACTCTTCTCCCATGCCGCCCGCTGTAGTAAAGACTAATGGTGTAAATGTTCCCTGTTCCACGTCCATAACTCTTTGCGTATACAATCTCTTTTTGTTGTTCACGTGCTGCCTGCATATCTGCTTGAGGTCAAGGTATCTATAAGAATCAGTGTTGGGATGACATACCCGTACATCGAAGAACACTGTCCTTTGCCTTTCCCAAACACCTCTGGCATGGATGTTTAGGCAAACGTCCGGAGCTCTATTAGCTCCGCTAGGCAGCGACTCTCCCTTGAGCTCCTGGAGGACGGGCTCAATCTCGACATCATTGTAGACCATGCTAAGCATTTCTGCCTCAAGATCTCTTAGCTCATTATAGCCTGCAGACCATGGCATGATCAACATTAAAGACATCGCCAGACACGGAAATAGATGGCTTGCGGCGATTTCCCAGTCATATCTGAGCTTTAGAGCGTTTCGAAACTCGCCCTTGTTCAGAGTGAAGCCCATTTCGTCGATTGGTATGACTGTCACCCAGTTAGATACACCTTTTTAGAAGCAAGTTCAACAGCGCGCTGTGTCATCAGAGTAAGAGAGTTTTTGATGTCATTCAGTTTTGTTCGAAGCACTTCGTTTTTCTCTTCGCACAATCTGCTGTGGTGAGTTAACAACGTCATCGTACGTCTGGTGTTTTGTGGACTTGTGAAAAAATTTTCTCGACTAATGGTGCTGTGGTCTTCATTGACGCTTGGTACTGTAGATCTGCATCCTGGCTTGGATTTATAATTCCAAGCCCACCCAGTCTAACTGGTAGTACCAAGAAATCCCTTTCGCACGGCGTTGTGCAATGAGTCTGTTATTGACGGTATTAAGACATCGGCAATGGCACATTCTAAAGGTTCTAGTAGATCTTCTATGTCTGGGAGTCTTCTGAGAAGATATGTTTATCGGTGCCGCAGAGTATTATTTTTTTAAAAAAAATATATCATAATAAGTATAGGAAATCGTATGAACGCGAGTGCATTTCGTGATAAATGGGCACGAGTGATGTTTTTCAAGTTCTCAAAATTGCACGAGCCGCAGGCGAGTGCAATTTGAGAACTTGAAAAACATCACGAGTGACCATATATCACGAAATGCACGAGCGATCATACGATTTTTTATTTATAATATTCTCAACAAAATTATAACAAAAAATCGAGAAAACGCGATCGTCACGCTTCTATGGACACGCTACTCTGAACTGGCTTCCAAACTGCTCACATGTTTTATTTCAACCAATCAATTACAACCTAGTGACAGCTAAACCAAGCGTGAATTTTCGGGTAAACTTCAGAAACTTTATAAACTGAACAAGTTTTTATATCAAGAGCATGAAAAATCAGTTAAGCGATGGCAAGTTTGTAATTGTTCCGTAATGAGTTACCTCGAACAGACAGTTAATGCTGATCCGAACTTTTGGGTGAACTGCCTGTCCTTGAATGACGCTAAACGTGACTTGACAGTTGTGGAAATTGTTTACCGTAAAAGCATGATGGCTACTTGCTTGCTGGATCTGTTCCGTACTAGTTGGAAGAAAATTCCACACTGAAAATCCTAGGAAACTGTTTGATGTTGTTGTCTGTGGAGCTCTGCTGATGTGTGATGCGTGATAGCTGTCGATGCTCCCTTTCATTTCCTTCATTGTAGTCGTTCGGCGACTTTTCATTTGCGTGGCCGATCACCTGAATAATAGACTGCCTCTAAACGTTTGCTGCCCTCAGTTGCTTTCCACTACATCGTCTGAGACTAACTCCTGGACTGGAATCGCCGAGAGTTTTTGCTGTCCATAGTATTTCTTCTTCTTTGCTTGTCAGTGCACTTGCCGCGTTCGGCCTCTTCCCTTTTCCTTGCTGGCGAAGATGTCTTACTTTTCGCTCGAGCACGAACTTGGACTGATAAAACTCCCGGTCCCGTGTAATTGAGTACATGTAGTCACGTTCTTTTAAACACCGGTAAAAGGCTGCCAGCATGGACTTCAAACTCTCCGGTTCGTACTCTAATCCATCTTTGGTAAGTACTTCAGCATTTGTAACTTTTCATCGAGATCTTCGTGCTCATACTCCTCCAGTTTAGGATTGAATTTTCTTTCATTTCCCCAGTTTTCCCAGACATTCAACTACGTTTGTGTTAATTTAGAAGAGCTTTTGTTTTTTGCCTTTAGTTTTAGCTGGTCAACAACTATTTCGTCGGACGAAGTATACCGGCTTTCAGCCATTTTGTTTTTTGCTTCAGTTAAATTTCGCGCTTCCCCTATAGTTTCCATAGCAACTTTCGTATTGCACTCTATAACCTCTATTTGCACTCTATAATCTATTTATGCACTCGTTATTGACCAATCAAATACTTGAAATTTTGTTGAGTATATTATAATACTATTTATTTAGCTTATATAGATGTTAACATTTAATATTGCCAGATTTCTCTCCATTAGATCTTTGGGAGTTAATGATCTTACTTTAAAGCAACATATGATAATTTTAACTTAGGAAAACTGATCTAGCGGAATAATTATTTTTCACGGCGAAGGCACGAAGGGTATCAGACGGGAGCCACATCCACACACAAAATGCTTAATTGCTTATATTCACCCTAGTCTGCGTCCAGTTAGCTTTCCTCGGTGGTTGGGGCAACTTTATCATTAATACTTGGGAAAGACACTATTTTATAATGAAATCTATTTCATACACACTGAGATTAACACAAAAAAAAGCCCGCGTAAAATTCTTAGGAAATACACAACTAACGAATCAGAAAAGTGAACGACTCTAAAAACACATTCCTGGTCCAATCAGAGACACAAACGATAGGACTTTACAGTGGAGGGCAACAAGCGCGGTTTCCTGTAAATACGAAATGGAGAAAGACGTGTTAAGATTTGCTCTCCTTGAAAGAAAATAGATGACTTCATACAGGTGAGCAGGAAAACAAAAGCACGAGAGCAAAGACTGAAAGAGGCGTAAGTCTGCTAAAAAAAACATTCTTTAAATTAAAGTAGAACTCGGGAACGTTAAGGAAGTACCTCCTGCTCAACTCAGTGAATTGTTGAACGAGTTCGTGCTCACTCGGAACCAGAGGTGGAAATGACTTCGAGCCCACTTCACTGGGATGACTGCTGACTTTCAACAATATCTAAAAAGGGAAAAACTTTCAAGGTAGTATAATCAAGATTTAGCGTATGAGAAAAC
>JAHPZR010036199.1:0-11317 GCA_019787425.1 Platygyra sinensis
AAACCAAATTGATTGCAAGCCTGGTACTACCAGCCTTGCAATCAATTTCGTCTTTTTAGTATTGATATATAAAAATGAACTACAAAACCAATTCACAAACCAAGCTTGACGACCCATAAGCTCAGAACTAAAAGTTAAATAAAACATTGTGTCTAGATAACCGGCAGTTGGGGAGCAGGCTGCTAGCAGGCTAAAATTATTATAGAATTTCCACGGAAAAACTCATCAAATCTTTCTTAAAACTGTAGATATTTATTTAGAAATATCAAGCAATTTCAATTATAATTTTGGCTTTGCGGTAGAGGAAATTTTCAAGTTTGGGCATACTAGAAAATCTCGATGTTTCGACATTTTGAAAAAAATCGTACTCTGACTCTGTTGTCAACCGTCTACAAAAATTGAAGTTGGACCCTGTAAGAGTATTCGATATTTGTACAGAAATGCCAAGCGATTCTAAATGATGTTTTGCTTTTGTTGTCCACGAATTCTCTTAGCTTCGGCATATTATATTAAAAACCTCGACGCATGGGCACGATTGTTCAAAAAAACTCAGGGGCGGATCAGGGGAGGGTGCAGGGGATGCGCAACCCCACCCTGAGATAAAGCCTTCTTCTTCGCAATTGCTTTTAAAATTTGTTTACCTCTACGGTCAGTGACGTCATTCCTTAGAGGTGCACCCCCGCCTAACAAAAATCCTGGATCCGCCCCGTCCAAATTTCACGACTAATCAATACACTCAGCATCCACTAAATAGATCATTGAAACCTCCCGAGAGTGTTTCAGCATTTCCATCTATGGTCGGAAACACTAAGCGAGTTTTTACAATGTTAACGTTTTGATTTTGCACAACTTGTACGAACTTTGTGTGACTCAGGGGCACGATTTTTCAAAACCATATACCCGGCCGGCAGCCACCTGCTCACATTTCAACCAGTTCCGCAGTGGTTTGTCTTGATCTACAAACAAAAGCAAACATGTTTTATATAATAAGAGCATCATCCTAAACTCAGTTTAACTGAAAAAAATGATAACTACTTTGTTTTTTGTACTCGTACCTTTTCTTAATCATCATCCATCTTGCGAGGAATGTAGAGAAGGGAGGAGGAGTATTGATGTCAATCACACTTCCCAACTTAAAGCATTCATTTATTTGTCCGGTTCCGGATCCGGTTCCGGTTCCGGTTCCGGCTCCGGTTCCAGATTTCCTGGTTTTCCATACGCCCATCGCGGTTGGCCTGTTTTAGCGTGCCTTATCTGAGAACAATTGCATTATTTTCTTACTTTAGTTTTCCTTGCTCTCAGTGTTGAAATTTTCGTTCTGCATTTAGATTTCATTGTCGACAAAAGTGAAAGACCACTGACTGTCTGCGTCATTACATGTATTTATTCATTTATCACGTGAAGGTCTCTTGTCAGGCGCCATTGTTCCTAGAAAAAGGGAAAAAGCCCAAATTCCTGACAGACGTCGACTTTCGCCAGAGCGGTGCGTGTTATTCATAGAGGACTTCGCGCTTGTTGGGGGATCATGGGTAATCAGGGCAAACGAAAACAAGATGGCGGCCGCGCGTAGCTGGTAATGTTCGCGAAACTGAACTGTTTTGGAATTGTTTGCGGCTTTTCACTCGTGCAAAGGAAAACTGACATTAAAAATAGTTCTTTGGAGAACATTGGTAATTATTTTGACATAAACAAGTACAGAAAAGAGCTTTCATCCACTTTTTGAAAGGACAACGTTTCCGAGGGGAGCGCGGCATATGATGCGACTATGGGAAAACACTTGGAGGATTTCCTTGATCTTTCCACCGAAGAACTAAGGTTTTATCTGCAACAGAGAGCCACATGCCACGATAATTATGCTGATTTAGCAGCCCGTGCGTTAGTAGCATTTGAGCAAAACCTGCCTATAAAAAAAAAAACTGCAGAGACTCTTTTTTTGTACTCTGCAAAGGGTATACAGTGACATATTAAAGTATTGTGGTGTGACAGAAGATCCCTTGGAGATGGAAGGTTGGGAGGACAACGTGTTTAAGTGGCCAAAAGTTCATTGGGCAGATCTTCGGCTATATTTTAGAGAACAAGGCATTTTCAGCAGACTATACTAGTCAATATAAGGTTAGAAAGGCCTTCTCGTTTTACAAAAGTGGTTTGTTCATAAGGTCTATGTAAAGACCATAAACACTGAAGGTGTCTTCTTAAAAGCTGCAGTGACTCTATCACAGAGGATCAGGGATGAATCTCATAAAGTCTGGGTCTTTATTAAGGTGTCAGGAGAAGCAGTGGGTGGATATTGTACCTGTACACAGCTGACTACAGCAAAAGGCAGCATAAGGTAGAATAACTGTTTCCCATTTTCATGATGTCAGTAGTAAAGTCAAAAAGTTAATTAATGAGGAAAACAGGCCAATCAGTGATCAGTGAAATGCAAAGTGTCTCCACTTTTAGCAACGCTGCTGCTTCTAGAAGATATTAGTGAACTCCTATCTATTAGGTGGGGATGCATGCATGAGGAAGATGCTGCCATGGAATAAAAGTGTCCCTAATCAGTGAGAGGAATGCTTATTTCAGACGTTTGGAATAAGGTAGAATGTTTTGGAAATGCATGAAGGAAAGCTTAAGCTGAAAAGAGGGCACAGATATGACACCCAAATTACAGGGGGGGATTGCCATGTCAGGACTGGAGAGACGGTTTTTTGTTGTTCTTTGGACACGTAAAGTGGATCCATTTGTTGAACTTATACATTTTGAAGCAGTGTTCTGGCAGCAAGTTCTTCAAGACCTATCTCCAAGGGTAATTCTTGGGTTTAGACCCCTTTGCTACTGTGCTCTTTGTGGCAGTCTCTGTTTAGAACCTAAGGAGTTGGACAATTATTGTAATGAAAATAGTCTGTACTGGGAGTCTTGTTCCCTGTGGTACCATTGGGGCTGTTTAAAGTGCCTATGACAGATATTTTTTGTCCTCAGTCATTTGTTTGTAGTTCTTGTAATTATCTTGCCCAGAACGACAACAATCTCAAAGAATGTAACTTACAATGATATAGAACGTAGACAAGAAACAAGTAACGCTGTCTTTATATTTGGTCTGTCTTTTCACTCACTCATTTAATGGAAAGTATGTGCTTCATTTGACTTCAAAGTTTGTGTTTTGCATTATGGAACTTGAATCTACTTGCTGTGAATAAACATCTTGGCTAAGAGGGTTCTCTCTTGGGTTTAACAGTCATTGCTTGCTAATGCTTGTTCAACCTTCAGTCCCTGTGTGTTGTGCACACGACCCCTGCAGATTACTCTTGCACTCTCTTCCTACCTACAAATTCCCCCAGGCATGAAAATCAAAGAAATGTAACAACAACAACAGGTTTTATTTTAAAAACAGTATGAAGAATACACATGTAAACCCAGGTCTAGACAATCAAGGTACAGAATATGAGTGACCAGGAGTAAACATACGGTGACTGATTCAAGTGCAACATATAATCGGGCTTAACATTCTTAACACAAAACTAACCAAGGCTCACAGTCCTCACAATGCTCCAGTCCTTTCCAAGTGTTTTTCACCCAAAGGGCTCTATCCTTTGAATCCTTAGGGAAGTAATGCAATGTCAAATCCCCAGTAACGTGTCCTCTCCTTAGTATTTTTTTCTGGATACCTTGAATCGTTATCGCATCCGCCAACACAACAGCAATAATGTGGCATGATAACGAGCAGCGAAAATGTGGCACGATAATGTCGCATGAACATGAATATGAATGGCTGTTAAACGTCACAATAATCACCTACAATATTCTCCAAAGAACCATTTTTGATGTCAGTTTTCCTTTTCACGAGCGAAAAGCCGCAAACAATTCCAAAACAGTTCAGTTTCGCGAGCATTACCAGCTACACACGGCCGCCATCTTGTTTTCGTTTGCCCTGATTACCCATGATCCCCCAACAAGCGCGAAGTCCTCTATTCGCACAGTAAACTCTTTATTCAGGGCAGTTGTGTATAACGACCCTATTCTGTTCAGTCCAAAGCATTGAAATCGTTTTGTATTCGGGCACAGTTATGATTCAGGTGTAATCCTGTCGGTCACCGTGGTAAATAGAAGATCAGGTAGGACAATTCATCATGCACGCATTCAATACTATAAAACTTTAAACTGATTTGGCTTGCTCTGATCTTTACCGCATCATGTTACATCTTGTACGATAATCGTGCCAGTCGAAATCCCGGACATAATTCGAAATTCGAACGAGAAAAACCGAAAAAGGGAGCCATATATTGAATATCATCGACTTTCAAGCGAACCTTAAGCGACGGCTGATTCATTCGATCTTATTCGAGTAAGCAGGAGTAAACAATTAAGGACGTGAAAGCCTGCTTTGAGAATACAAGAATTCCGTCAAAATGAGATCGACAAGCTGTTATAGGAAGTTTTGCCATAAGACGAATATTTTTGGGAAAAGAAAATACTATTTAGAAATATATTCTGTTAATAAATAACAACGAAGACACGAAGGAAAAAGGATTACTTTAATATGAGAAATGTTAATTTTCTCTGTATGAGATTTCAGTCCAGGGTTGAGAGAAGGCGCTGGGCGTTTGATCGAATGAAGAACAAGATAATTTGGTTTTATCAACTGGGTTGATAATGTGAATTGGCCACCGTAAAGATATTCGGAAGCTGACGTTTACAACTTTTGTGTAGGTGTCGCGAAGGTGTTCTCGGAATCGGTCGCCTAGTCGTCTACCTGTTTTCGCCGATGTATAACTTTTTGCAAAGAGTGCAAGTATACAGCAGATGACATTGGCTGAGGTACAGGTAAAGTGATCAGTGATCTTAATGGATCGCTTGAGTCCCGACAATTTCTCGATGTTACGAATGAAAGGACATGTTTTGCATCTGCGCTTGCGCATTTTAAAGTTCCGGGTTGATCGCTCGTTTGACTAAAAAGTTACCTATGTTTTTGTCGCGTTTGAATGAAATTAATGGAGGTTGTGAAAGATTCTACCAGTATCGGGATCATTTTCCCACAGTTTGATCGCGTCAGTATAAAACACGGACTGCGGACTACGGACTACGGACTACGGACTGGGTATAAAACACGGACTCAGGTATAAAACGCGGACTAAGCATTACGGACTCGGTATAAACACGGACTGGGTATAAAACGCGGACCGAGCATTACGGACTCGGTATAAAGCACGAAGAAAGGTTCTACATTGAATAAATTCTTGCACGAACGTTTTCATAAATAGAAGCTATCTGTATAAATTATAGAAGTCTCATGTCCCGAAAGTGCCCGCTCATACAGGTTTAACCATAATCGATTGCCGAAAAAGAAATAGAAGACACTGAAAGTCACAAAATTGACGAGCTGTATGAATTTTCGAATGATTCAAGCCATGATTAAATGTTTTGAAAGATCAACAGTCGAGAGAATTGAGGAGAATTCGAACGAATGTCCCGCTGTATGTATTAAATAAATACACATAAATACGGCCACGGCGAAATGAGGGACAAAAAGTTGACAAATAGAAGAAACGACATTACACACGGATGGCAGTTCTGCACGCTTAATACCGCCTTGGAAAAGGAACGGGAAAAAAAGGGAAAAAAAATTCTTACAACACGGGGTATTCGTATTTGGTCACCCACCCAAGTACTATCCCCGCCGAACAGGGCTTAACTTTGTTGAGCAGACGAAACACGTTGCTGTCCTTGTGCAGAAGCTTATCACTTAGAAGCGTTTAACCCTGGTTCAATGCTGCCGATTATTCCGAACCAATCAAATTTAACTTCCTAATATGGAGCATGGGCTCTCGCGTGGATATGTCATATTCGCGCGGAATACACGCGAACTCACGCGGACTTCACATGACTCAGGGCGCAGTAATGGCGGACACGAGTTGCGAATTGGGAATAGATTGTCGTTTCTTGATCGATATTTGCACTCATCATGAGAATCAAACGAACCTTTTCTAGGAGCAGCTAATGTCCGCCATATCTAGGCCAGTTATTTGCCGAGTCTCAAGTGCAGGTAAGCATTTTATGTTATCTTGAAAACGTTTGTTAAGAACACGAGCTCAACATGGATATCTTTTTGTCGATTGAGGGATATCAAGGATCAGTTTTGGGATTATTTTTTCGTGATGCTTTATTGCGATAGTTGACCTTTAAGAAAATTTGACTTTAGGAGGGAGCTTTTACCTTGATTTGTCAGATGTTCGCGGCATTTCGCGGTAGTGTCATTCAGTTTACCTCTTGTTCTATGAAGATAGATTTATAATTTTGTGGCTCGATCGGTTTGTTCCCTTATATCTTAATTAACGTTATCTTGTTAATTTGCTTTTGTAGTGTGTATGTCATCCGTTTTGTTTGGCTGACGTTGAAGGATTTTGGATCCTGCCTTGGAGGCTAGTCCATAATAAACTGAGATATCATCATTTACAGTGAATTTTCACTACATGTATCATGAGAACTGCCTGTCTTGAATTGTTATCTCAAACAAAAGTTTACTTCCCTTGGATGTTATTGTTCGGTCATTTATGGTTTATTATTTTCGAAAACCCACTTCTTTTTTTACGTGTTTTCCTTTCAGTTGTGGTAGTTAATGGGAGACTACTGACAACCATAGATCAATAAACAATATCAAGAGTTTTATCATGTGTACTTGCACGTAACTGTCAACCCACCTAAAAGAATCTTCGACAAGGGGACGAAGGAAACTTTGTATTGTCATACATGCTATGAGCTTTTCGTTCATTGCTAATTCACCATGCCCATGATGGGGTCAACATTCCAATCTTCCAGTTTAAAACAATATAGAGCACAACTGAATATAATGTACAACTGAACTTAATGTTGTCCTCTGGCCCCAGAATATGGTTTTTGAGCTCCTGTGCTGTTTTTTTCTTTGTGGTCTTTATTATTTTGCAAACATTTATTTGAAAACATACTTTGTAATTAAATTATTATTTTCAAGTAGATGCAAGTCAGTGTTTTTTTTACAACTTCCATCTGCAATCTGCAAGCACTCTTATTGTATGAGGTATATTATTTACATCTAAAACATTCATTTCATGTAATTTAACCAAGCCTTTCCATTGAGCCTGATTTCCCTTGGCATGGCCTCACATGTACTGAGAACCCAGGAGAATTGGTATACCAAGCAAATACAAGTTACACACAACACCTACACGTTAGATTACGAGAAATCTCTAACTCTCATCAGTTTGAACATTGATATTGCCAGTGGTAAAGTGTAAGGCAAGCTCATTAGTAGACCTTTTACTTTAAACATGTTCAAGCAAGTTGAGCAAGACCAAAACCATGTTTATCACATTTGTCTATAAAATGCAGTACATTAAATAATGACAAATTGATAATGATATTGTGGAAGTTGGGTATGGTTTGCTTTAACAACCCTTAGATTGAAGGCAATCAATGTAAGTGGCAAAACATACAATGTATTTTTTTGCCTCTTACATTGATTGCCTTCAACCTAAGGGCTGTTATAGCAAACCATACCCAACTTCCACAATATTATTATCAATTTGTCATTAGTTATATTTGTTTATTTCTTTTATTGTAATTTATTTTAGTATTTCTCAAGATGATTCACTCATTATGGACTGTTCATTTTGTAAGGGGTTGGAAGGCAAACTGAGGCATTTGATAGATAGTCCTTAACACCCCTCTTCATTGCAAATTCTTTTCCTGCCCCCCCCCCCCCCCCCACCATAATACCCCAAATTTCTGGTGATAACCTTTCCCATGAAAATTAAAAAGTAAAATTGTTGCATTCTGAAAAAACATAGCAGAAGAATATGCTAATTTCAAGCCAGTTAAGCAGTTGTAACACTGCACCAGTTTTAATAGACAAAGATTAAAGCCCATAGAAGAAACAGAAGCCTTTCACCTAGACAAGGTAATTGCTTCTGCCCCAAGGCATAGCTGACATTGTCTTGACTCTTTGATGAAAGGGAATTGGATGGTCTTTGGTGAAGGTTTGAGTGTATTTATAGGGTTCAAAGTAGGGGGCTCTGGGAGCATGCTTCCAGTAGCAGATCTAGGAGAGCCCCCTGCCCCCTTATTTTGGGCAATAAATGTCTGGATCCACCACCACTGGCTTCCCTGGGAAAAATTGAATGTTAAAGATTCCAGGAATCTTGAAGATCTTTTGCTCATCACATCACCAATATTCAAAAAGACATAAACATAGCCTGGAAAAAGCTCATGGAATTTCAGCTGCATTTAGCAACCAAATTCTTACAAGTGGTTTAGTTCCTGGTGTAGGGTACCCAGCATAATAGGGGAAGTCCTGGAAAAGTTTGAAGTTTTGGAACCTCAGGAACACTAATTTAGGTATTCTGGCAGACATTTTTCACTGTATGGATGCTATCATTAACTAAAAAAATACAAACAAACAAGCAAACAAGGAAAAAAATTAAATACCTGTACTTAAGTTAAAAGAAGCAAAACCTGACATTTCCTCTGTTTTATCAAAAAGTCACTTGTGGAAGTAAAGCTATTCTCATTAAAAGCTTTCTGGATATCACTTCTCTGCATTCCTTTTTTGAGGTTTCTATTCTCCACTGTTTGAATAAAAGCAGGACATATAATTTCCAGCCCACAAGAAGGTGCATAAATCATACAGCTCGTCAATTTTGTGACTTTCAGTGTCTTCTATTTCTTTTTCGGCAATCGATTATGGTTAAACCTGTATGAGCGGGCACTTTCGGGACATGAGACTTCTATAATTTATACAGATAGCTTCTATTTATGAAAACGTTCGTGCAAGAATTTATTCAATGTAGAACCTTTCTTCGTGCTTTATACCGAGTCCGTAATGCTCGGTCCGCGTTTTATACCCAGTCCGTGTTTTATACCGAGTCCGTAATGCTTAGTCCGCGTTTTATACCTGAGTCCGTGTTTTATACCCAGTCCGTAGTCCGTAGTCCGTAGTCCGCAGTCCGTGTTTTATACTGACCGATCAAACTGTGGGAAAATGATCCCGATACTGGTAGAATCTTTTCACAACCTCCATTAATTTCATTCAAACGCGACAAAAACATAGGTAACTTTTTAGTCAAACGAGCGATCAACCCGGAACTTTAAAATGCGCAAGCGCAGATGCAAAACATGTCCTTTCATTCGTAACATCGAGAAATTGTCGGGACTCAAGCGATCCATTAAGATCACTGATCACTTTACCTGTACCTCAGCCAATGTCATCTGCTGTATAACTTGCACTCTTTGCAAAAAGTTATACATCGGCGAAACAGGTAGACGACTAGGCGACCGATTCCGAGAACACCTTCGCGACACCTACACAAAGTTGTAAACGTCAGCTTCCGAATATCTTTACGGTGGCCAATTCACATTATCAACCCAGTTGATAAACCAAATTATCTTGTTCTTCATTCGATCAAACGCCCAGCGCCTTCTCTCAACCCTGGACTGAAATCTCATACAGAGAAAATTAACATTTCTCATATTAAAGTAATCCTTTTTCCTTCGTGTCTTCGTTGTTATTTATTAACAGAATATATTTCTAAATAGTATTTTCTTTTCCCAAAAATATTCGTCTTATGGCAAAACTTCCTATAACAGCTTGTCGATCTCATTTGACGGAATTCTTGTATTCTCAAAGCAGGCTTTCACGTCCTTAATTGTTTACTCCTGCTTACTCCGAATAAGATCGAATGAATCAGCCGTCGCTTAAGGTTCGCTTGAAAGTCGATGATATTCAATATATGGCTCCCTTTTTCGGTTTTTCTCGTTCGAATTTCGAATTATGTCCGGGATTTCGACTGGCACGATTATCGTACAAGATGTAACATGATGCGGTAAAGATCAGAGCAAGCCAAATCAGTTTAAAGTTTTATAGTATTGAATGCGTGCATGATGAATTGTCCTACCTGATCTTCTATTTACCACGGTGACCGACAGGATTACACCTGAATCATAACTGTGCCCGAATACAAAACGATTTCAATGCTTTGGACTGAACAGAATAGGGTCGTTATACACAACTGCCCTGAATAAAGAGTTTACTGTGCGAATAGAGGACTTCGCGCTTGTTGGGGGATCATGGGTAATCAGGGCAAACGAAAACAAGATGGCGGCCGTGTGTAGCTGGTAATGCTCGCGAAACTGAACTGTTTTGGAATTGTTTGCGGCTTTTCGCTCGTGAAAAGGAAAACTGACATCAAAAATGGTTCTTTGGAGAATATTGTAGGTGATTATTGTGACGTTTAACAGCCATTCATATTCATGTTCATGCGACATTATCGTGCCACATTTTCGCTGCTCGTTATCATGCCACATTATTGCTGTTGTGTTGGCGGATGCGATAACGATTCAAGGTATCCAGAAAAAAATACTAAGGAGAGGACACGTTACTGGGGATTTGACATTGCATTACTTCCCTAAGGATTCAAAGGATAGAGCCCTTTGGGTGAAAAACACTTGGAAAGGACTGGAGCATTGTGAGGACTGTGAGCCTTGGTTAGTTTTGTGTTAAGAATGTTAAGCCCGATTATATGTTGCACTTGAATCAGTCACCGTATGTTTACTCCTGGTCACTCATATTCTGTACCTTGATTGTCTAGACCTGGGTTTACATGTGTATTCTTCATACTGTTTTTAAAATAAAACCTGTTGTTGTTGTTACATTTCTTTGATTTTCATGCCTGGGGGAATTTGTAGGTAGGAAGAGAGTGCAAGAGTAATCTGCAGGGGTCGTGTGCACAACACACAGGGACTGAAGGTTGAACAAGCATTAGCAAGCAATGACTGTTAAACCCAAGAGAGAACCCTCTTAGCCAAGATGTTTATTCACAGCAAGTAGATTCAAGTTCCATAATGCAAAACACAAACTTTGAAGTCAAATGAAGCACATACTTTCCATTAAATGAGTGAGTGAAAAGACAGACCAAATATAAAGACAGCGTTACTTGTTTCTTGTCTACGTTCTATATCATTGTAAGTTACATTCTTTGAGATTGTTGTCGTTCTGGGCAAGATAATTACAAGAACTACAAACAAATGACTGAGGACAAAAAATATCTGTCATAGGCACTTTAAACAGCCCCAATGGTACCACAGGGAACAAGACTCCCAGTACAGACTATTTTCATTACAATAATTGTCCAACTCCTTAGGTTCTAAACAGAGACTGCCACAAAGAGCACAGTAGCAAAGGGGTCTAAACCCAAGAATTACCCTTGGAGATAGGTCTTGAAGAACTTGCTGCCAGAACACTGCTTCAAAATGTATAAGTTCAACAAATGGATCCACTTTACGTGTCCAAAGAACAACAAAAAACCGT
>JAHPZR010036200.1:0-24105 GCA_019787425.1 Platygyra sinensis
AAATCTATTTATAATTGAAAAAGAGTCCGGCTCTCCGCTCAGCAAGACAAAAACGGGTGTTTTCGTCTCTCAGCAATACGGATATTTAGGTGATTGCACTCATTACTACACAGTTTTCTGGCCCGAGAATGGAAATTAGCATCGAGTGAAGTTCTCCGCCTGACAGCTTTGTAATAGAAGTGCATTTAAAAGACTTCAACCACAACAGGACAAGAAACAATAAAAGTGCAACAGCGTTACATATTGAGAAGTATTTTTAAAGGACGTTTTGTAGTTTTTACTTTCTGTCTAATTTCGTGGAAGTGTCATTTTAGTCCGGCATAATTTCAGCATTAGACATCCAGCTGAGGAAAATTTTGAGCATAATCATGACTCTGCCCGAAAGCATCATACTCTATTTTTCGAGCATAATCCGACAGACCCTACTTAGTTTCCGTTATGGAGCAAGCACTAGTTGACACACTGCTTGAGATTTGCAACGGCCTGAAAAAATTTGCGCTATTGTCGCGTCAGTGTTTCTGTATAACCTTGAGGGTGCAGTGAAATTTATTATATGTTTCAGTCGAATTCGTATTTTGTAGTCGTAAATTTACTTAAGCTATGCTTTATCATGTTAAAGTGGGCGAAATTTTTGTCCGAACCGGAGATAAAAAAAAAGTCCGAATTTTTTTTTGCAATCAATTATTATGACAGTAAAACACGTCATTAATTTGCAAGTTCTGCTCTTTATTGTATTTGCTCTGAGCTGTTTATGTGTCATGAAAAAGGGCAAAATTTAAGTACACAGAACTATATAACCGACTCTATTTTACACTTCCTCGAAATTAGACAGAAAGTAAAACTACAAAAACGTCCTTTAAAAATACTTCTCAATATACGTAACGCTTTGCACTTTTATTGTTTCTTTGTCCTGTTGTGGTTGAAGTCTTTTAAATGCACTTCTATTACAAAGCTGTCAGGCGGAGAACGTTCACTCGATGCTAATTTCCCATTCTCGGGCCAGGAAAACTGTGTAGTAATGAGTGCAATCACCTAAATATCCGTATTGGCTGAGAGACGGAAAACACCCGTTTTTGTCTTGCTGAGCCGGAGAGCCGGACTCTTTTTTCAATTATAAATAGATTTTATTTATTTAACCTGTGCGAAATTCATTGCACTTAATTGCGCCGATTTTGAAGCAAACCTCGCTTCGTAGTTCACTGATGAAGTAGTTCCGTTTAATGATAAATTGCCGATGTACTTGTTGTCGGCACAACCTTTTCTTCACGTCTTTCTTTGTCATATGTTTCTCTTTGTATAACCTCAGTGTATGAATAAATTTATGAGGGTATAAAAGACTAACATGTAAGCAACATTTTGAGGGCGAATCGAGTTTTAAAGTATATATTGCTTTTATAAACATAGGTAGATTTTCTTAGCCCAGCTGTGGCTAAGAACAAAAAATGTTCTCTATTTTAGCTGGTGATCGTAATACTGAGCTAAACCGATAATCAATTATTCATGCTTTCGTGTGCATTATGCTCAATTTTTAAGCAGGTGTTTTCATCATGCGAACTGACACGTCCAGTCCTACGAGTTAGACGAGTTAGAGCAGAGATAATTTTCGCGAAGACAAGTTTAAACGATCTCACGAGGGCAATATTTCGAGTAATTTTAACCTTCCATAGCCTGTTAATAAATATTATCCCCGTTCTGGTGTCCTATTATGAGAATTCCCAGTAAGAAGTTTTTAATATTTAATGCCATTCATTTATACGTCGCTTGATAATTAAATTCACCACCCGTTTGTCAGATCTATACCTGCTGTTTGTATGAAAAGTTCACTATGTTGTCAGATAAGCACATGTCCGAAGAATTTGCTGCGATTAACATATGCACTCGCTACGATCAGTAAGTAAACGATATTCTGGACTTACATCGAAACGTCTTACCTCGATCAAAAAGTACTTACAATCGGTTAAAAATACCACAAAGCCCTCTTAAGTTAATTTCTGCGGTACATCTGCAAATTTTTTTCAATAAGCGACTAGTTTATTCCAAAAAAAGGAAGAAAAAAATACACAATTGCAGCAATTGTTTCAAAGGCTTTGAGGTTTTGGGCCCTTAACAGTTTAATCTTTTCAGTGTTTTAATGTTGTTTCCTCTTTGCAACCGGCTATATACAACAAATTCAAATCGGTGAGACTACCTCTAAACAGTTTTCAGGGCTATCAATGTATTTAGCTTCACTGTTTCCTTTCGCTTTAGCCACTGTCGCCACGTTCACAGTAGTCTTAAACAACTTTCTTGATCTCGGCGCTGTGCTTGTCTCGAACACCGTGCTATTGTTGGAACTATCAGTTGTTTTGTCCAACGAGCATCGACCTCCGAGGAGATTTTTGAATATGTCCTTAAACGCTTTACGGTATTGCTTGTTCAACGCTCCGTAAATAACAGGATTATTTGCATGGTTGCAAAAGACCAATATCATCGACAGTATGTCGATCCAGAGAGGTATCTCAAAGCTGGGCTGAACCATTTCAATTAGGTTTATGGTTGCGGCTGGAATGAAACAAATCAAATACGCGCCTATTACAACCGCCAAGGTTTTGGTAATTCGCACCTCTTCAACGTTTACTGAAGGTGCGTTACTACTCATTGCGTTTACCCGTTTGGAATGGTGACCAACCTCTTTGAAAATCTTAAACAGCAAAAACAGATTATCCCCAACGGTAGAGGAACAGCGACTATCAGAAGTGCGACGGAAAACACAATGGAACGGCTGAAGAAAAAGATACAAATACATTTTCCTGTTTGGAACTCAAACTTCGACCAACCAAGCAATGGTCCGATAGCAAACGGGAGAGGAATGCACCAAATAAAAGCTACCATTAAAGCTTGGTTTCTTGAGTTGAAAACCTTACGATAATAGTTTTGTCTCACTACCATGAAATAGCGATTGATGCTTATTGCAGTCAAACTGTACATGGACGAAATAACAAACTCCGTAGTGAGGAATCCGTTCAACTGACATAGTGCATCGCCAAAAATCCAATGGCCGTAATGCGCCACTGATAGTAGCATAAATATCAGATTTAGAGATTCCAAAGAGTCTGCAAAGGCTAAACTAGCTATCAGAGCTCGTCCTTTTGTACGCACTCTATTGCCTTTGATGCTGATGAGAACCACCATTAGATTGCCAAAAATGCCGATTAAAATCACCACACATAACGGCAGAGCTGTTACGATAACAGAAGCAGTTGTCCATGTTGCCACCATGATCGCTTCCCGACAGTTTTCTTCATATAAATGACGTCTCCCAGAACTTGCGGAAAAACGCAAAATATTCCGGTGAAAATTCCGCTAAAATTTCTCCAAAACAGACCGGCAATTAAGGCAGTGTCGTCCTTAGCTGTATGTTAGGGGAGAAATAGTTAAGTCTCTGTGCTGTGATGCCCATTAAGTCGTTAAATTTGCGACGATCGATGCTCTTTCACCTGCTAGATGCAAAGAGGCAGAGATATTAATAAATACTACCATCTCATTGGTGGCTAGCGGTGGTAGCTGCCTTAAAAAAAATTATAATTCATTCTTGCCTTAAAATTATCACAAATGATCGTATTGCATGTTTATGTCCTGTTTGTCCTAGGCTCTTTTCGTTTTGATGACGGGTGATTCATCTCAGATGGAGCTCGATTCACATTTAAAAGATTCCTCTCGTTATTATTTTGTTGAGTTACTTCTACAGATATCGGCGTTATGCACATGCAGAGACTTAAAAAGATCTTAAACTAAATTACGCAAGAGAGATATCAGGACAGTTTAAATACACAAAGAAATTGGAAGTGTCAAAATTGTCCATTGGCAACAAAAGGGAAAAAGGTTTTAATTCAACATAGTAAGGTTTTAAGCAAACACTGTCGGTGCAGCTGATTAAATCGCTATTTAATTAAAAATGAAACAAAAACTACGCTGTATCGATAGCAACAAATAAGAAGTGTTAGAAAAATTATTTTCATTCATATATTTTGTGTGCTAAACTAGGCTTGGCTCTAACATGTAGTGCGATTATTACATGAATGATTTATATGGAAGTCCTACAGTTTTTTGTCGCACCGCTTACTCAAAGAAGTTAAATAGAATAAGTCTCTATTTGTTCAAGAGTCGATTAATATAAAATATTGAATCAAGTGAAAGGCTCAAATAATGTTTTGTTCGAAAACAATAGCAAAAGTTTGGGTCCAACATGGTTTTGAGTTAAAAATAGGGCGTAAAGATATTGCTATAACACATAAAAGGAGGTGGGTCGAATTAAGTTAAAATTAATTATTTTTGGGCCACTGAAATGATTAGTACTCAAATATCGCGCAGTAAAACGAGCTTAATGACACACTAATTACAAATACGCAGGAAAAAGCCGCAATTAATCAATTTGGAAACAAACCTTGGCTTCGGTAAGTGGTTTTTAAATCAATAACCTGACGGGAAACGACAGACTAAGTGATCTTAAATAAGGCAAAGACAGACACGTGCTACAAAAATACACTGCGAGACGGAGGCGAGAGGAGACTGATCAAATCTTTGAAATAAAAAGCTAACATTTTTAACAACAGATGCTTTCAAAGAAATGCTGTGTCAGCCATAGACGCAATAAAGGCTTTTGAATTTTAAGCCAGAGTGTCAACACCAGTCGAGATCGAAAATTAAGGTGTCTGGTAACAACAGCAGTGTTCAGTAACTGAGCGAATTTATTCAAACTCTTTCATTTACTGATTAATTTATTTCACTTTTTGAACCAAGAGCCAAGAACGAAACTACTGTGCGACGATATGAATGAAAACTGGAGGATACCTATGGAACTGGAGGATACTTATGTTAACACACCTACTTCAGTAAATAAATTAAGCAAGACGAACGTATAAAAGGCTTCTAATTCTGTAATTTTGCAACGCATTGTAATAACTCTAGTTCATCTTTGTATCGTTTATATAGTTCTATCTTCCTTTTTCTTTTTCTTTCCTTTCTCTTTCTTTCTTTTCTTAATCTCCTCCTATTGAATTACTTTATGTTCAAGTGTCCTCTGCCCGCCTCGACTAGTTGAACTGTACGCGAGCAGAGGAAGCTGTTATGTATATTTTGTGTGAGAGAATGATAAAAGATAAACATACAAAACAAGTAAACAAAATGAGCTAAATCAAGCAGTTTTCATTATCGTGTTTGACATTGTTTATCAAGCTGTATCAGAAGCTGTACAAGGTACTTCTAGCTTTCAAGTCTGTGAATAAACTTTCAGGTTCCCACTGAAATATTTTTGCACCAAATCAATTGCGAAATTGACTCATTCGGCTTTATTTATCAATCTATCTTTGTGTAATCCATGAATCTCTGCAGTGTTCTTTTCATGTAATCATCTCAAAATATACCTTACCCATACTTTGCCTTCTAGTTTAGTATCTCTACTTCATGAATAGCAATGTCTTAATGATCCGTGAGACTCCAATATAAAAAGGACATAGAGCTCAATCGTTGGGAAGTTTGGAAAAAGTACCTTTAGCTACTGAGAACCTCGTTTGTTGTCGTGGCTTGAATTTGTTTTCACCCCTACGAAGTAAGAATTCTAAAACAACACATTAACTGCCATGTAAATAATTTTTATAGTAGAATTATACTAGCACACTAATGCAAATGCGGTGATCTGATTGGCTGGGCCATTGCACATTGTCAGGCATTAGTGGCGGGAGGTCGTCTACGAAATGGCGATGATTTTTTCCGTTTTCCCAAAACATTTGAAGGAAAATTTTATGCAAATGACTAATTGAATTCTTGAGAAGACTAAACGAAGGACATCTACAGTTTCATAGAAATCTCGAGCTCATAATCTAATTGTTTAATAGTAATAAAGACAAATGCTGAGGACGTTATGAGACTGAACACCGTAAAAGGCGCCAAAACCTTGGAAAGCACTCATGTCCTTTTTATATGGGAGTTCCGCCTCCCCTCCCCGCCCCTAGAGTCTCATTTCATTTTTTACTTTACAAAAGAAAAGAAGTTATTGATTCCTCGCCTTTTGTCAAATTGCTTATCTCTCAGATACACGTAACTCCTTGTTGAAATAAATGTTCTTAGTTTGCTGTAAACCTGCCGCTGTCTTGTTCATACCAAGTTGTACTTCATCACAGCGGCAGTTGGAACTGTCGTTGTCACTCCTCTTTTTATACATAATCTGCAAATTAATAATAGAACCGGTTGCGGCATTGTAAAGCAGAGCCTTGCATTGAGGAGGCACAGTGTAGGACAGTGATAGCCTGAAAAGCTTTTGCACAGAGGAAGATATATTTCTCTTATAGCCTATTCTAATCCAGTTAATACAGTGAGTTTTATGTCAATCCCCGTTTGCTTAGCTTTCCAATTTCCAGATTAAGAAAATGTCTTGCAACGTAACCAACGTGCAAGTAACCAATCAAACAAGAATACCGACTTTACTGGAAGGAGGAACTTGGCGGCGTAGCCGTGACAAATTTTTTGACTTGTCGATGCGGCCCTTACGCGAGAGCAGCGCTTAAAACGGGACGACACTCTTTCGAATAAATACGTGGCAGGGTAAACGCTATGTTTTTCAACTATATCAGCATCAATTGGCCACGTTCCATATATCAATATTCTAACATGGCTCCGAGGCTTTCAAGACAAACTTCTATATTTGACGTTGTTTTCTTTGTATTCAAGTCTCTTCTGGAAATTGACAGACAAAAGAAACTTAAAAAATTTAAAATTTTGACCCGAAAGCCTCGGAGCTATGTTAGAATATTGATATATCGAACGTGGCCTATATCAAAGTCATTCGGATGCGTTCTTACGCGCTTGCTTTGGCGCCAGTTTCGTGTTTTCCCGCCTTGGGCAGCGGTTACCTTTATTTCCTGTCGCGTGCACTGGTTTCTCGCGTGTTTGATACTGGTTTGTTGTTTTTTCCTCCAGTTATACACACTCAAGATGATTGGTTTCTTCCTTAAATTGGGATTTTTGTATTTGGCCAGATATGATTCACAGAGGTCATTAGGAAAATATAATCTAACACAGAGATGTATACGCCTGAAACTTCTTGCATAAAGAGAACTCTTAATATGTAATTTGTGATAATCGGTATTGACATAAATTAATATTTTGCCGACACGGAACAGAGAACTGGGTGCGAGCGTAGTACGCGAGGGCTCATGGGAAGTATGTTTGTAAAAAGAGACGGTTGAGTAACTTGTGACATTCTACGGTCAGCCTTGCCACTAGCACTTTCTCATAAGGTTTATTTTTATTGTGTAATTAGCGTCATATGAATTGTCTTTTTCATTCTGTTGTTTAGTAATCAACCTTAAAACCCCAAAGGTGGCGCCATTGCATTTGGTCGGGGGTACACGGTCCCTATTTTCCCTAACAAGGGGTTTTTTGGGTTTACGTGTCCGGCTTTGGCGCATGTAGGACGTTACTTGATGTATCTATTATCCACTTTGTTGTAAGTTAATTGCCACAATTAAACAGATCTTGGGCCTGGCTGACCAACACGCCCATGCCTCAACCTTTGTGTGTGTTCGGTTGTGTAGTGAAGGCAAAATATTAAGAATATGGGAAAAAGAGTTCTTTAATCGTAAGGTTTGAGATTTTGCTACGCCTCTCCGGGTGCAGAAACCTTTTCGGGGCCTTACAGAAACGATCCCTTGATCAAGCTCAGACTTTATTGATGAGAGGCGCGCATGCGCTCTCATTGCTGCACCATCCCTGCTCCCCAAAGGTCTATACCTTCTTTCTGATAGGATTGCACATGTCGATTCGGCTGATCTCCAAATGACAGCTCAATCAGATCTGGGTAAACATATCTAAATCTCTCTTGGTGTTCTTCCTGTCTTCTATCTCTCTTCGGTTGATTGTTTCCTATACATGTGAAAAACAAATATATGATAACCTCCTCTAGTATATGGCTAGCTCCGTGAGCGGGCAAGATGAATCAAATTCTGTGCTGTCATTGGCTACCCAAACATGTAAGGATGGTGTTATCTTGTCTGCTCAGGACTACTCGTTTAGTCCTGCAACCAAACATTTCACCTAAAGCCATAAATTAGTGAGAGTAGAGTCGGAATCATTTAAAGTAAACCAACCTCTTACGTCGTGTTCGGAAGACGCTCGCTCCAGTCCCTCCTGGTCAATATCCCCGACTTGGTTGTAATCTTGGACACTGACTGACCGTCGTCTGGCGGCAACTTTGTCATTACTGCCACGTGATATTTTCAGCTTTCTCTTCTGTTCAAAACCAAAGCTATTCCACCGCCGGAATTCCTTGCTGATCCCTGAAAGGGTTATGACTTTTTGTTTGCTGGCTTGGCATTTTTTGAAAAGCAATGAAGAGAGTATATTTACCTCTATCGTCTTCAAGGGCGTGATTAATGTAGGATGCCGCAGTTTTCGACGAAGAAAGGAAAGAGTGTAAAGATGAAATTCGTCCCACTTTTAACTTCACAGTTCCGTAGGCACGCTGCATTTGAAATAACAAAAAATTATATCATAAAAATCTGCTCAGAGTTAAGAAGTATCAGGTTTCATTTTCTCTCCGCTTTCATTTATCTTTTATAGGTTTGCAACAAGAGTATGGCAAATCTCAAAGATCGTCGCTACAACACAAAATATTTCTTTTATTCTTTGTGATATCGAGACGAAATTACTTTATACAGAGTGGGCAACTAAAATAACTTCAGCACAGTAAATGTCTCAAAACTAAAAGTCCTCAGTTTTCAATAGTATTGTGACAGAGTTAAATTGAATTGAATAGGCCATTTTTGAGTTGCTTTTACTTCTGTTTCGAAATGGGTCTCGGTGCACAACATTTCATATGGAAATAATATTTTCTTGTACGTTTATCGCCTTGTAAATCAAACTCATTTCCATGTGAATTGAGATTGTGCTCCAGACGTTTTTTAAAGAGAGGGAAAAAGACAAATGGAAATGGATTATTGAATGAATAACTTTTTATTGATGCTCCCAAAGGGTTCTTCTGCAATAATTTACAAAAATAAGTAAAAACAACAAACTTTAAACCGTACATGAAACTACAATAAAAGTAATAAAATATAATAAATTCATTTAAAAGCTGTGTAAAAATTGGCTCTTAGTTTTAGATTTAAAACTGTGTAAACTTTCACAGTAATTTCTTCGGGGAGCATGTTCGCTCGATATACAAAAGAACGCTGACCAGTAGCTGTGTTGAACGTTGGGATGTCTAACTTCTTCTTATTTCAGGTGTTCCTGAACTCAGATACTTTCGGGCTAATCCCCTTGAACATTTAAAACTTAGAATTGCATCATACTGATTATCAGCGTGGCAGGCACTGAGGGCGACCTGAGATCGTTCAATCCGTTAATGCGTTGCTATAGACATTGTTTTCGAGGAATATGTTCTCTTCAACTCACCCTTAGAGCTTTACAAGCTTCTTCTTGAGTTGCTTTCTTGAGGCTTAAGCCGTTTACTTCAAGAAGCTTGTCTCCCTGTTGAATCGTTCCGTCCTTGTAAGCAATGCCGCCCTCGGACTTTAGGGAGAAGAAGTAGAGTGAAAAAAGAACAGAAAATCAGAGGAAACAGGCAAAACAAGCAGGTGGACCGATGAGCCCCGAGAACAACCGGGAGCTGAGAGCGATTACACACGAAAAGACAACTTAAAGATAAATATGGAGATCACCTCTCCATATAGTCCAGTCCCTGAAGTCTCTTTTCTCCCCGCCCCAATAGGGGCTGAACCCGAGCCGCCAGGCAAAACCTTGAAATTTTGTCAATTTAAGGCATCTCTCTCTTCGAAAAACGTTTTTAAATGTGGAATTCGTAAAATTAAGCAAATAAATATATCTCAGCTCTACGGTAGGGGAGAGTTAATGAGGGAGTTAATGATGGGTAGCTTGTCAAATACCTTACCACATAAGTAACGAACACGCCTTTCTTGTCCCTAGAATGAGAAAAAAAAAAAGATTATTCCTTATCCGTGAAAGCTGATCAAGAAATGATTGATTTCTTTATTTGATGCTCTTTTCTTTTTTTTTTTATTGCTGTAAATCAGTTCGTTTAATTAAGACTTACTTTCTTGCGAGAACGCTGAGTCCTATGTAGTCAGTTATGGGTTTCACTAATTTCACTTCGAAGACTAGTGATGGCTCTAACAGAAGAAAAGAAAGCTTTAATCACTCATGTATATACGGTATAATATGGTATTTAACAGAAAAACGTGATTAGTCAGGCAGTCAGTCCGTCAGTCGGTCTAGCAGGCAGCCCGGGGGGGGGGGGGGGGGGTACTCGATATATCTCTGGGTGGGGAGGTGCGGCCCGGCCCCTCATACCCTGACCCTGTTTAAGACAAATATCGCTGATTTTCCTACCCTGTTTAAGACAGAATTCCGATTTTTGATACCCTGTTTAAGACATAGATTAAAAGTTGCGGTTACAAATTGTGTGGCTTTCTTGTTGTGTAATCAATGGAAATTTAATGTGCCTGGTATCAATGCCAAAGTCAATGGAAGTCAATATTAATTTACAAGAGCTTGTAAAAATTTTGCTGTTTATCGTCCAAGAGAAGATATCCCATTTAAGACAAAAATTGATAAATCGATACCCTGATTAAGACAAAAAATGATAAATTCGATACCCTGTTTAAGACAAAAATCGCGAAAAACATACCCTGGCTGGCCGCACGACCCCATTAAGCTCTTACAAGGGAGTACACCCCCCGGGGCAGGCAGTCAGTAAGTCAGCCAGTTCAGTCAGTCAGTCAGTCAGTCAGTCAGTCAGTCAGTCAGTCAGTCAGTCATATGAATGTTGTGCCGCGTAGCGCTGGGAACACAAATAGTGGAACCAGAGAATTAACTCTGAAGTGTAAATTATAGTGCTACTTAAACCCATGAATAACCCACTGGGCGTTAGCCCTAGTAAAGGGAAACAGGGAACCACACGAGGCAAAGAAAAAATCTTTTGACCTCGGTGGGAATCGAACCCACGACCTCCGGAATAGATCTACCGTTCAGTCAGTCAGTCCGTCAGTCAGTCAGTCAGCCAGTCAGTCAGTCAGTTCAGTCAGTTCAGTCAGTTCAGTCAGTCAGTCAGTCAGTCAGTCAGGCAGTCAGTCAGTCAGTCAGTCAGTTCAGTCAGTCAGTCAGTCAGTCAGTCAGTCAGTCAGTCAGTCAGTCAGTCAGTCAGTCAGTCAGTGAGCCAGTTCAGTCAGTCAGTCAGTCAGTCAGTCAGTCAGTCGGTCGGTCAGTCGGTCGGTCGGTCGGTCGGTCGGTCGGTCGGTCGGTCAGTCGGTCGGTCGGTCAGTCAGACAGTCAGTCAGAAACTTACTTCAAAACTCTTTCTTTAAATGCATTTTGTGAAATAACCTCAGTAATCTTTTACCTTCATTTGAAGTGAAAATCTTTTCAGGTTCCTCTCGTAGAATAGCTAGCTTCACGGGAGATGACGCTAACCTCAGAACGGAGACCGCATTTTTATGACTCATATTTCTCAGGCTCTCGCCGTTAACCTTAGGGCACAAAATATTTTTTATTAGATAAACGACGTTACGTTTCTCCATACAATGTGGGTACAAAATCAGTCACCAAACTCTAAGTATTTTTAGTAAAACTGTATTAGGGCCAGAAGGAGGAATTATGTTAAAGTTGATTTCCAGTCCGTACTGCGCACTCTCGAGAGTTTGTTTTGGTTTATTGTTTTGCTTCATGTAAAATATCACAAAATGTAACCATTTCGCAACTACTTACATGAAGTAAATTCAAAGTTTAAAAGCAACCGCCATTATGGATACGAACCGGTCGAAGCTTAATACTTCGTTCTTGCTCATATCACTTCATGAAACAACTTCACAGCTGTAAAAATCAATGAATCTGTTGGAAAAGGACTTTGAAAGGTCTCAAAGATAAGGTATGTGGTTCTTAACGAAGAACATCGATCCGCATTCCATCGAGTGCGCCCGATAAACATTAGGGTTCTGAGACTGCGCAGTTCGGACTGGAAATCATCTTTAAATGCTTAATTGAGCATGGGAAAAAATATTAAATGATTTTGTATTTTTTCCTGAATTATCATAATAAGTACGTCAAAAGTTAATTAACTTTACCATAATGATCTGGTCTCCAACAGCTACTCTCCCATCCTTAGATGCCGCACCTCCTGGCTCAATTACATTTATTACTATCCCTCCCTAGAGAGTACAGGAAAGACAGGGTTATAAACGCTTATTCATAGATGTTACTACTCATATCCTCACTGATTGAGAGAATATACACTATTTTAACAATAATTTAACAGAGAAAGCATCGTTACAAGCTTGTTGCATACAAATTGTAAAGAAAATCTAATGACCAGATTGTTTACAAAGGCCTGTTTATATTTATTGACGTTGCCATGAGAAAGACACATACGTGAGCTTAAAGGAGCACTGTCACAGGAGTTTTGCTGTTTTCAGCCTCATTCGTTGCTGATTTCTTTACCTGGTACCTTTACTCGTTCCCAAAATGCTCAAATGGACTAAAAGAAGCATATCAAACGAATGGTGGCTCAGAGAGCAAACCATAATGAATTTCTGGCCATATTTTCAAGGAATGGCTCTAGAATTTGAAAAAAACTGGCTATTTTTTTTCAAATTTCAATCCATTTCCATCCTTGCCATGCTAAGTGCTAGGCGGCAATAAATGGCTTCGGTGTAGCGATAAAGTCCTAGATAACAAAACTGCATCATTATTTTTGGGTTTTCATTGATGCAGGAACATATTTCGGCATTGTGAAATGACGCTAAAATACCGTGACAGTGCCTCTTTAACTATTAAAAACGTTTGTGTCGTTAACGTGGCTTTAGAGAAAAAGGTGAATGAAACACATGCAGGTATCAAAAGTGTGTTCAGCCACCTTAACGGGGTGGTCGTATTAAAGGCGTTCTTTAAATAAGAAAATGACTGACTGAGCTTTTGTTCAGAATAGTTTTGAATAGTTTGAATAGTTTGTGAGCTTTTGTCCAGAATAAAGTGACCGTAATAACGAGGTGGTCGTAAGGCAGGGTTCCAATGTATCATTATCATCATCGTTATCGTTATCGTTGTCGTTATTGCTATCGTTATCGTTATCGCCATCGCTATCGTTGTCGTTGTCGTTATCGTTATCGCTATCGTTTTCGTTGTCGTTATCGCTATCGCTATCGTTGTCGTTGTCGTTATCGTTATCGTTATCATTATCGTTATCGCTATCGTTATCGTTATCGTTACCATTACCATTACTATTACCAATATCATTATCGTTCTCGTTCTCGTTATTGTTATTATTATCGTAATTTAAAACGCTGTTACTGTTAAAAATAGGCTTTTCGGGAGCATTCTAGTTCTCTCTAAGTTAATTTTTTTTGCTTTTAAAATCTAAGCCGTTTATACATTATTCCTTTAGATACCTTTATGTTGTCTTGACATTGTCTGATCACAACAGTTACTTATACTGAGTAAGTCAGAAGTCTTTTCAATAAAAGTGTCCATATAAATTGACAAAATGCAAAATTTTGAATATGTCTTACCAGGTAGGTATCTGATCCACCCACAATGCCAATCCCGAGGCCAGCTGTTTCTTTTTCAATCGTTATCGTTGTCTCCACGAACTCTTTTATTTTCTTGGGGTCACCTGAATCAAGGGGAAACTAGTTCACCACTAAAGTAGTAGATAAACACTCTCAGCGAGAGGTCTTAAGTGCTAGAAGCTAAACTGATAGATAGGATGAAGTATTTTTATCTACACTCGCTTCGTTTATTGTGACTGCAATAATTATGGCATAATTGGGTCTTAAACAGAACAATGGAAGTGATACAATTTTGGGATTTGGTAGAAATGCTTGGTGAAATACTCTTAATGTACCAGATCGAAAACATATTACACGTCTTTGGCATGTCAAATATAATTTGGTCAGTTTTTAATTTGAATCTTATTGTGATTTATTCAAAGATCAAAGCGCTGTTTCATGGCAATATGGACACAGTCATAACATACTTGCAAGCCTTGAAATGTTCATAAGCCAGCGTAAATAATACAGTCCTGACAAGTAAAATAATCTTCTGTGGTGTCGGCTCTACTGATTAGTTACTAAAGTGATAATGCGGTCAAGCTGACGGCAAATTTGCAAAACTGTTTGACAGAAACAACTACTTCGATTGAAAGGACTTCGCTTAATTCCAAACAAATACATCTGACCGTGCTGTGAGAGCAATTTCTGGGAAATAAGCATGACCTGTAGAGTTGAGTCAGTTAATTAAAGTTGACGCCGTATTTCGGAGTAGAGTTTTGTTTACTGTTGAAGGTCAAACTTAATCGGAAGCCGGTTTATAGTTGTTTCACTACCCTCTCCATGAAACCTCTGAATTACAGTAAAAATCCACTCTTTTTCTATTCATATTAGCAGCTAGACTATTCTTTGCTATTATATTTAGCACAGTAGCCCTAGAGACAGTAAAGAACACCTTGTTTTACCTTCAGAGGCACGAGTCACTCGTGCTTTCGTTGCATTAGACACAGGAGCCATTGGAATTCTCTCACAGAATTTCAGCATACGTGATTTACGAGTCCTCTTAAGTCTTTCTTCGAGACTGCGTGCAACTTTCTTTGCTAAACCACGCTTAATTCTAATTATGCTGTCATTTAATTTCTATGTTAATCGGCTTTGCTTGATGTTGTCTAACTTCAAAGCTTGTCAGTGAGTCTTTAGTCTTCTCTACAAAGGCATGCATATCGTTGACGGCTTGTTTCGTGTTTGTTTATACAACCTCAATAATTTTGCTTTCAAATCAACTTGATCACAGCTTGCAGTCTGGAAAGTTGAGGTGCTTTTGTTTACTTTTCAAACTATTGTGATTTATCAATGTGCAACACATTTCTTTAATTGTTTGACCTTAAAGTTAAATCAGTTAAACTAACTCAAAACAGAGAAGATAAATCTGCTTGGTCATTTTATGTTTACTAAAGTTGGTAAGCGCTAGCGAGTTTCGTGGGAGGCAGAGAGTTTACGAAGACTGAACGAAAACGGCAGCAGTCAGTCCGTGGGGCATCTCACTCTGTTGCTGCCAGGAGTAGGGTGTCTGTGTTACCCTCATGGGGCAGCCCTCCTTCAATGGAGCAACAAAATGCACAAACTGCTTAGAGCAAAAAAAACGGGGTTTTGTCATAACAGCTCTCTGTCTGTTCAGTTGTTGTGACTCTAAACAGTCACATGCCAGAGAGCGCACCAGGCGCTGTAATTTTCGATCTGAATCAGTTATAGAACAGTGCAAGGCATTGTCAACAAAAGTGACCATTTTTATTATTACCATTATTATTATTTTTAGTCCCCTTAATTTTGTTTAAAGTTCGATGGTTTGCATAATTACTGAGTTGCCATCTCTTTTTAAAACAGACAGACCAATGATAAATTCTAACGGATGTTTTCAAGTCTATTTTTAATGATGACCATTTATCTTTTCATCCATCTTTTTTGCGTGTACGGATAATTTTGAATTCCCTTAAGTCATGATTACTGGTTTTCTGCACATCCTCCAAGTTCTTCACATAAGGTTTCTTCCTCTTTGGTCGCTATTTTTGCTCTAATCATTTTTTGTATTTTGTTGCCCGAGAGAAATGGAGGGCTGCCCCAAGAGGGTAATAAAGACACCCCACTCCTGGCAGCAGCGGAAGCAACACTATCTTAATTTCAATCTCACCCAGTCCGTGAGGCATTTGATTCTGTTGTTGCCAGGAGTGGGGTGTCTTTATTACTCTCTTGGTGCAGCCCCCCCTCCTTCGGGTAACAAAATGCACAAACTGCTTAGAGCAAAAGCAGCGACTAAAAATGTGAAAACGTTGTGCAAAGAAGTTAGAGGATATGCAAAATACCTTAGTTCATGACCTGCGGGAATTCAAAATTATCCGGTACGCACAAAAAAGTACATTAGACTCAAAGATGAATGAAAAGATAAATAGTCTTCATCAAAATAGCATTGAAAACGTCCTTAAGAATTTACCGTAAAAATGCAATATAAAGATATAATTGCATGCAATGCGATAAAGGTCAAGTAGGAACAGATAAATGGCTTAAAATGAAGAGTACTATCAAATAAAGTAAAAAATGCAGCTCTTAATTAAGCAAAAAAAAAAAAAAATTCAAACGCTCTGTTCAAACAAGCGACGGAAGGAAGTTATTGCATCCCTCACGAGTTTGTCGCTTGTGAGTAGGAGGTGTCCGGCCGTGTAATGTCCCTGTAGGGTCTCTCATTATCTCGATGCAAAATTCGAGAGTTCACTGTATTGCATTCAGTAAAATGAAAGTTTAGGAGCATACGAAAACGCTAACTAAAATACAATGAGTTCTTTCCCTCGCTGCGAACTTCTATTAATGCCTTAGGGAAAACTTCTGAACTGACTAACTGATTCTTTGAGGCCATGGTGAACTTTTTTTGACTGGCACAGAACTCGGTCCATTATTTTGTTACATGACAAGATCGAGACCCAACCCCCCACCCCCCCCCCCCAAAAAAAAAAAAGAGAAAAAAAAAACAGAAACAAAAAAAAAAACAAAACAAAAGAAAACAGGTGCCTCACATAGATGAAAATTACTCATTTTCTTAATCCATTGCCGACAAACAAAGTAAACATTCTAAAAAGAAATCTAAATTTCGACCAGGCAGAGACGTCTTTCAATTGAAATGTGTGATATTTCCACCAGGAGAAAAACTGCAATATATATATACAAAACACATTACCGTCCCCATTGGCAAAAATTACATAGATGTCGAAAAATTTGCACTAGTGCATAAATTTATAATTAGGTGTTTCAAACGGTACGCAAGGTTTAAAATGTCTTTGTAATCCTAAACAGCGACTTAGCCCGAAACAAATTAAGGGATAACATAGGTAAAATAGAGGTTTTTGTCATAACAGTTCTCTGTTTGTTCAGTTGTTAGGCATTGTCAACAAAAGAGACCATATTACCATTTGTATTAATGTCCCCTTCATTTTTTGTTCAAAGTTCGATCGTTTGCCTGATTACAGTTGCTATCGCTTTTCAAGATAGACGAGCTTAATGATGTCCTCTCAGTCCACCAATGGTAAATTCTAACGGATGTTTTCAATTCTATTTTTAATGAAGACCATTTATCTTTTCATCCATCTTGAGTCTAATGTACTTTTTGATTGTACAGATAATTTTGAATTTCCGCAAGTCATGATCGAACTTAGGTTTTCTGAACTTCCTTCAACTTCTTCGCATTGTCCGTGAGGCATCTGATTCTGTGGCTGTCAGGAGTGGGGTGTCTTTATTACCTTCTTGGGGCAGCCCTCCCTCCCTAAGGCAACAAAATGCACAAACTGCTTAGAGCAAAAACAGGGACTAAACAGGTGGAAACTTAAGTTGGAGGATGTGCAAAATACCTAAGTTCATGACTTCAAAATTATCCGTACACACAAAAAGTACATTAAACTCAAAGATGGATGAAAAGATAAACGGCCTTTCGTAAAAATAGAATTGAAAACGTCCGTAAGAATTTCGCCGATAAAAAGCGCAATAAAAATATATCGCATGCAATGCGAAAAAGGCTAAGTAGGAGCAAAGAAATGTCTTGAAAATGTAGAGGATTATCATATAAAGTAAAAAATGCAGCTATTAAGAACAAAATTTTACACGCTTTTTTCAAACTAGCGGCGGAATAAAGTTATAGCATCCCTCACGAGTTTGTGAGTAGGTGTCCGTCTATGTAATGGCCCTGTAGGGTCTCTCATTATCTCGATGAAAAATTCGAGAGTTCATTGTATAGCGTTCAGTAAAATGAAAGTATAGGAGCATAATAAAACGTTAAATACAACGAGTTCTTTCCCTCGCTGCGAACTTTCTGTTAATGCTTAGGGAAAAATGCTGAACCAATTTAAAGATTCTTTGACGCCATGGCGAAATTTTTTTCACTGGCATACAACTCAGTCAATTATGTTATTGCGTATCAAGACCGACCTTCCCTCTCAAGAAAAGAAAAACAAAAACAAAAGAACAAAAAGCCAAGCATAAAACAAAAAACAAAACAAAACAAAACAGGTGCCTCACATAGATGAAAATTACTCATTTTCTCAATCTATTGCAGATAAACAATGTAAACATTCTAAAAAAAATCGAAATTTCGACCAGGCAGAGATGTCTTTCAATTGAAATGTGTGATATTTCCGCCAGGAGAAAAACAGCAACAATTTCAGGGCAGCTTTAATGCCCCGTATATATATATAAAAAAACACGTAACCGTCCGCATTAGCATAAATTACATAAGCATCGAAAAAATTGCTCAAGTGCATAAATTTATAATCAGGTGTTTCAAGTGCCACGCAAGTTTGAAAAATGTCTTGGTAGAATCCTAAACTGCGAGTTAGCCCGAAACAAGTTAAGGGATGAAATAGGTACAAAACGGGTTTTTGTCTTGTCATAACAGTTCTCTGTTTGTTCAGTTGTTGCGACTCTGACCTGTCATACGCTAGAAAGCGCAGCAGGCACTATAATTTTCGATGAATCAGTTGCAGAATAGAGCATGGCATTGTCAACAAAAGAGAAGCCAGTGGACGAGATTACCAACCTTCAATTTTTTTTCAAAGTTCGATGGTTTGCATAATTACAGTTGATATCATTTTTTAAGACAGACGAGCTCAATGACGTCCTCTCCACCAATCAACGGCAAGCAGAATTCTAAGACATGTCTGATTAATTCGTTAGTTACAAGAAAATTAAAGATAGCGAGTTCAGAAAATCTATTACCTCGAGCGAGGATCAAGTGATGGACCCGTTAATAGATGATTTTTTAAACTCTCTGACATCTACCCCCAAATTTACACTTTAAAAGACATTTTCAATGCCGTGAGGCCATGCTTCCCCAGCGTTCTTGGTTAACTGGAATATTCTTCGTGTGTTACTGCATTCTTGGCTCGAACGCGGGTCTTACTATGCACAACAGCTTACTTCATGGTCATGTGTTCAAGACCTATGTCGGTATTGACTGGCTTTCATGTGCTCAAGAGTGCGACAAAGAAGACATGTGCTTCTCTTATAACTTCTATTCTGCTGGTGAAATATGTGAGTTAAACAACTCTGGTTTAAAAGACTCGTGCAATAATGCTGATAATCGACTTATCAGAAACACTGGATGGATTTACCACGAAATGAATTCATTTCAGGTAAATATACAACCGGTCATGCAATTATCACGATTTATTGACCTGACGTAACATAATTTTTACTTTTTTCAGTCGTATTTTCCTATCTTTTCCGTTTCTCTTTCGCAAAATTAGATGAAAAATATAATCTTGTTGCTCAGTATACATAATCTTTACTTTTTTGGGCCTATTTACCTAGAAGTGAAGGTAACGACAAGCATTTTTCTTACATGGGTGTTCACCAGCTGTTTCGTTATTTGTACAATTTTTGTCTCGTCCTACATTGGTGGTGTTAAAGGAAATAATTTCAGCTTTAAATTTGGTTTTTCAATTTAGCATATCGAAAAACATAAAAGAGCGAAATTATTGTTGTTGCCTAAGAAGTATTTTTTAGGATATTTCTGCCATGATGATGATGGGAGAAACAGTACGTGGTCGAAATTTTTGTTTTATTATTTTAACAAAATTTATTCAGAATTCACATGCTGATTAACACGCTTTATACATTTCAACTTCACCTTTAATTAAAAAAATACCGGAATATGATTTACGCTGGGAAGATGATTCCAATCGCATTCACACTACGAAGTTGACGATATAGACAAGTGTATCTCTATCTTCATGACATTTTATCACCATTGAGGTGCCGAGCAACTGATGAGAGCCAATGAAAAAACTGGTCCGTAAAGCGTTTATGTGCTGACTTACCATATTTGTGTGGTGTGTTTTTCTTCTTTAAACCAAGATCTTTTTTTAACTATTAACGCTTTCAAAAGAAGAAACTATATTTCTTTGATCGAGGTAGGAAGGCCTATTTTGTACACCAATCTGAAGCCAAACTCAAAGGATTTTATACCGATTTATCTTGTATTTAAGGCTTATTTCAATTTGATATGTAGAAGATTTCGCTAGTTGTACGTTAGAAGGTTACATTACTAGGAAAAATTTTCGGACGTTTAATTTTAATTTGGAACGTTCAATTTTCGGAACCTCTAGATCTTTATATAATTTTAGACAACAATTTCGAACACTTCCGCCGTTAAACATAGCGAATTAGACTCAAAGATGGTAGTTTTACTGTACTCTTATGGCTTTACAAATTTACCGACGAGAAAATAATTAATTCTATCAAGCCATTCCTTATGTCAAGCGGTGTATCAACCAGAATTCCCTCCACAGAGCCCACCATAAATACAACTAAGAGCTTTGGAACTACTTTAAAGTTTCATTCTGTGCTGTAAATAATTTGAATGTTTAAAAATTTCGCCCGAAATGTTTAAAAAGTAATGTATCTGTTGACTCATTTTCTTGGAGTGATGACTAATGGCAACTAATGGCAATGAAGTCTGCCATTGTCGACTTGTTTACCATCTCTCAAAAGCTGTTATATTGTCAACTGTTATTTTCTGCTTTTTCTTTTTCTTTATACTCTTGGTTTCTTTCCTACACTGTTTCATAAAGCCTTGTTTCCGAAGTTGCTCATTTCCGAGCTCTAACGAGAGAGAATCGCGCGTTATTGCTGCGGAGCGAGCGTAGCGAGCGAGCAGCAACATAATCAGGATTTAAGGAGAATATGTAGAACGGAGTACGAATTCTCGAATTCATCACTTTTTACCAGAATGCATTGTGTTTAACCAGAGTGCACTGCGCTACTTTTTACCAGAGTGCACTGCGGCGTCAGGATTACACGAAGTTGTCACGCCATCTTCTCGTGTGGATTCCAGAGAGAAAGGTCTAATGGCGGTTATGTTTTGCACTGATTTGCCTGTAAAAGCTGTGAAGGAGATCATGCTTGACTTTCATAACTCTTGAGTTTGTTCTTAATGCAGTATGTGAAAGTTTGTAAATTCGGAGGATTAATTGTGACTTCTTAGTTTTGAACTTAGTATGTCATTTCTTAGCCGCAGTCTTGCCAGTCCTTGGTGTAATTCTTAAATGAAGAGAAATCGTCGTTACGGAATGAACTTAAGCTAAAGCTTGCGGAGCATTTTCACATTTTCGACGGACGCGTCCTCGGCACGGTCTGTCAAAATTGTAGAGACATTTAATGCGTCCCAGTACAGAATTTATTAGTTAGACTTCTGCCCCTAAAATTTCCACATCTTTCGATTTCACCGTCTGTTAAACGAGAGGCTCAGTGATGTGCACCGTTTTATGTCCAGACATATATGTAGATCACTCTGTGCTTTTTTTTGTCACGATCCCTAATTGTAACACCTCGCCATCGATGTGTCATAATACATGAAATTGATGTATCCAAGGACAGACTTGAGAAATAAATGTTAATGCACAAGTCTTGCAACGCGCTGCTATAGATGAGTCACTGTGTTATGATATGTCGCTATCAACAGAATGTTCCGCAGAATTATTTTCTTCTAGGTAGCCTGGTTTTAATTCAATGTTCATCATTGCCCCCGCAGGGTTTTGGCAGAGTAGAGCCGTTTATAGAGGTTATATGTCTGTGTGGCTTCCGTCACGGTTATCCGCTTATAATTTGTAGAGTTTGACACCTGTTTCAGTTTTGCTAGTTCTTTTCTGTGGTTAGCTCTGGAGGGATTAAGTTTAAAATACTCCTTTGGCTTCTCGTTTATTTGGATGGCTTATTTTTACTGAGTAATCGTGCGTAGCGTAGAGCCCATGTGACGACTGGGTGACTGCAAAATGTAAATGTAAATGTGCTTGACTCTAATTTGCATATATCAATACCAATAAGAAGTTTACTTTTACTTTTACTTTACTTTACTTTACTTTATTTTTAACCATAATTTAAAGAATTAAATTTAAATATCTACAAACCCGCTTGTAGCATAGCTAATCTAGGCGGGTTGTATTAATTATAGTCATATTAACTGAGCAAAAAGTGATTTAAAAACAGCTACTAAATAAATAAACATACACACATTAATAGTTAATCAAACACATAAGTAAAAAGGTATAAAGCAAATTAAGAGGTATAAAGTAGATAAACGGCTAAATGTAAGTTTGAAAACTATAGTGTATAATAATTACTTGTGTTTAAATTCAGTATTAGAGAATGGGCATCAACATAACAGTCCTCAATTTCAAGTACAGTTAGAAGCAGCTTATGAATTTTTCTTTTAAATGCTCTTTTCGTGAGCTTACGCCAATCGGGGTGTAGACAATTCCATAGTCTCGTACCGAAAGCAGGAAAATACTTAAGTTTTATATGCAATCTGGATTTCTGTACAAAAAGATTATCTGCACACGAGAAACGCGTGTTGTAAGCATGAATGTCAGATGAATGTATGAAGAGTTCACGAATATTTTTAGGTGTAGAATGAGTAGAAACATCATGCATTATGGTTGAGACCGTTTCAAAGTAGAGCATATTTACAGGTAAGATGTTGGAAGCAACAAAAAGAGGGATGGCATGAGATCTTTTGCTGGCAAAGAAAATTAGGCGGAGTGCACGCTTTTGCAGAGTGAGAATCTTTTTTAAATCACACTGAGATGCTTGGCCCCAAACAGGGAGACCGTAGAGCGTGTAGGGAAATATCAGCGAACGGTAGATTTGAAGAAGGGTATTTAGAGGTACATGGTGCCTTAGCCTGGCAATTATGCCTACTATTTTACTGATCTTCGAAGCGATATGATCAATATGAGGCCTCCAGGTTAAATTTTTGTCAATCAGTACTCCTAAAAATTTCACATAATCTTTGCATTCAAGAGGCGCGAATCCATTATTAATAATATCCGGAATTCTGATACACGGCTGATAGTTTATTCTTTTTTGTGCTAATCCGACAAAGTAAGAAGCTTTATTATCATACATACTTTACACAACACATGAACGATATGAAGAAAACATGGACTGGAATCAACGAGGTAATGAATCGCAACAAAAGGAAATCTAAACCCATTGTTGGTCTTAAACGATTGAATGGAAATGGCGTGACGCGTAACCCAGCGGAACTTCCGAACGTGCTAAATGACTTCTTCTCTACGATTGGCCAAAAGCTTGCGGCAAATGTACCAGATAGCAATTGTCACTATCACGAATACTTAATTAATACTAATTTCACCAGCTCCTTTTTCTTTGAACCGGTCATTTCGTCAGACATAGAACTAGAAATTTCGCTTCTTCGGTCTAAAAAGGCTTATGGGCTATACTCATGCCCTATTCGCGTTTTGAAGTGCGCAAAGAACGTAATTTCATCACCCTTAGCTGAACTCATCAACCTCTCTGTTCAAACTGGCAAATATCCTTCCAAGTTAAAACATGCAAAAATTATCCCAGTATACAAAGGCGACGATGAGACCGACCCTAGCAACTACCGTCCTATTTCATTACTTTCCGTCTTTAACAGGATTTTTGAAAAAGTTATGTACAACCGATTGAAATCATACATCGAAGATAACGAATTATTATATAAAGCCCAGTATGGCTTTAGAGAGACTTTTTCCACTCAGCATGCAATTCTGGACATTGTGAGTATGATACAAACAAATATGGACAAGAAAATGTTTACCTGCGGCATTTTTCTGGACTTTAAGAAAGCATTTGATACGGTCAATCACACGATTTTACTTGATAAATTGCACCACTATGGGATTAGAGGTATTGTACATGAGTGGTTTACGTCGTACTTGGCTAATCGAACACAAACAACGCACATTGACAATGACCATATTTCATCGAAAAAGGGCTCGGTAACTGGAGTTCCACAAGGGTCTGTTCTAGGTCCTTTACTCTTCCTGATTTATATAAACGACATTTATCTGTGTAGCAATAAACTTGGCTTTTATCTATTTGCTGATGACACAAACCTGTTATATGCTGACAACGACTTGAAAACCCTGGAAACCGTTGTTAATAATGAGCTTAATAATGTCTGTAACTGGCTTAATGCTAATAAACTAACTATTAATGCGAAGAAATCAAACTTTGTCATCTTTAGGCCAGC
>JAHPZR010036202.1:0-31847 GCA_019787425.1 Platygyra sinensis
GAGATGGTGTGTTGGCATTTGTTGTGCGAGGGGCTGCTGCCACTGGTCCATTAGCCTGAGGAGTTGGTGTTAGTGAAGTGGGCCTTCGAGGAAAGTGTCTCAGGTTCACACTCATTCCATCAAGTACAACCTCCAGGACTCCTGTCTCACAAGGAGTACCATTCTTGTCCAGGATAATATTCACTTTTAAATTATGATTGTTCACTGCACCACCACCAACAAAAAGTAACACATTTAGTTTAACAAGAATAAAAAACTGTTTTAACATTGCTAACCTGGCTTCCAACTCCTGTTTTAGGAGGTTAAATATACTTATTTAACTTAGTTAACAACTAAGAGCATGTTGAGTAGTAGTTAGCGTGGCGTAGGCGCTTATTAGCGTTTTTTGGTAGCTTGCGGTGGCATTTCCTGTTAGGGTTTGGCGTTACCTTTGTAGGCTTGGTGCCGAGCAGTTTCCTGGGAGCCCGGGTCAGCAGTTATTATTGTAATGTATGTGTGTGCTGTCACATGTGGTCAGAGTTTTAAGGTGCTTAGTGTCTGGGGCGTCTTGATCAGGTTTTGGAGTGTTTTAGTGTTTTCTCCCACCCTCCTCTCCCTTTTTATTATTATTACATTATTACTATTGTCTTTATTGTTGTTACTGTTATTCGTTATTACTGTTATTATTGTTTCCACAGAGCTCCTGGCTCTGTGTGACGGGTGCTTGGGCTGGGGCTGGGTATGGCAGGCGGGGCTTGTGGCTGGGTTGCGGGCAGGGCAGGCTTGTGGGGTGCTCTTGCTACCTGGGTTTGGGGTCAGCAGCTTCAGCAGCCAGGTTCCTGGGCACCCAACCTCCATATGCGATGCAGGCATTAATTATAATAAATTGGAAACTCCCAATAATGTATTCAATCAAAGGTTTTTTCCCTTTTTGATTTACTTTCTGCAACAATCTATCCTGCTTCAATACCCTTGTTAAGTTTTCACAGAAGGCAGATACCATTTTACCTACTCAGTAGCTTCTAGAATCTAAATGCATAAGTAACACATAGGACCTTAGAGTATTGCAGTTGTAAACCTGTAAATATCAAACTTTGTTGTATGGCAGTGTCTCACAAGGACTGGGAACTACCAAATTAACAAATTTGATTGGCTGAAATTGATATTGAAAGCGGTGGAGATTTTCCCATCTGGCCCAGTTACATTTTGCAGTGGAAAACTTGCAAACGTAATGCAAATATAATGACTATTTTCTTCTAACAATATTAATTTGTGGAAGTGCCAAAAAGCCGATGAGAAAAAGGTATAGAGGACAAGCAAACCTTGGCAGACTTAAAGGTTCAGCTCATCACAATTCACAAGAAAAACTTAACCTAGAACAAACAATTTACATTTCTAAATTGGTTAATAAGAGCTAAGTATTCTGAACCAAAATACATAACTTACATTTGCCATGGCTTGAATGCAGGACATCATTCAATTCAATCTTTGCACATCCCAATGGGACATCACTCTTGAGAGAAAATTTATTATTAACTTCCAGATCCAAAATACTATATGGTGTCACCAGGCTGAAAAAAAAACATAGAAAGGTGTGAGAAAACACAGGAAATGTCCACTGAAGGGGATAACTCAGTAATTATCATAGAAGGTGTTCAGGCAAAAAGGGCAGGTCACTTTTTGGGCCGATTTTCATTTCCTGCGCGATTGAGCTAGGCTTAGTGAAACACTGTGACCTTGGTCTCAGCCAGCAAATAACATATATATATAGATAGCTGCAATACTATGTGATATACAAATTCTAACTGCAGTTACTGTATTAACTGCAGTACTATAGATAAATTCACTGCCTGACGAGTGAATTCCATGTTAAGTTTCGCACCAAAAACCGACATCGCATGAATCGTAAAGTGATGAGTGCGATATCGGTTTTTCAAGTGAAATTTAATGAGGAATTCACTCGTTAGGCAGTGAATTTTTCTTGAATCGCATAGCTAAAGCCACCAAACCACTGAGCGAAACCAAAGGTTTTGTATTTTTGTGCGCCAAGCCAGTGCGCAAACAATGGAAAACCTTTCAAAGTCAGGTGTCAAGATCTAGCGAATAGGAAACAAGATATTTTTAGAATGAAAACCATTTCTATTTCAAACTTGTGGAGAAAGCAGTGTCTCGCATTTTACAATCTTCATAAAAAAGAACTGAAAGTACAAAATACGGAGTTATTTAAGACAAAGATTTTAAAGAAACGTTCTTTCATTCAATGAATATCTTGGATTTGCTTGCTACCATTCAACTTGGCAAAATGTGGTGCCGACAATCAACAACTGCAATGCTCAAGCAAAAGGAAAATTTCAAGCAGTCCAGTATTAAAACAAGATCTACAAAAAAACAGGTAAGTGCTTCACAGTTATAAAAAATGTTTTTAAATCTTTTTCATCATGGATAGCATTGTTGAAACTTCTTCGAACTCAATGGCTGAAGATTTTTCGAGGTCGAAGTTGTCTAGTGCTGGTGGTCATGGATGCCCGCTCCAGAAAGTACCTTCGTGGTTCATATTCTTTGCCTTTGTTTTCTTGTTTTCTCTGTGATTGAAAAGTGCATCGCTGATGTTCGCTCTTGGTTTATTGGAAATCGTTTAATGATCAATGACATGAAAACTGACTTTCTAATTATTGGCACCCGTCAACAACTTGAAAAAACATCTATTGAATCTATTATCATTTGTGACACCGTCATTAAACCTTTAGAAAGCATCCGGAACCTTGGGTCCTGGTTCAATGCTCATATGTGAATGAATGTTCACATAGGCAAGATTTGTAGCAAGGCTTTTTGCGGACTATACAACATAAGACAGATCAGGAATTTCCTTACCATGCAATCCACAAAGACACTGATCCATGTGTTTGTATCTTCACACCTTGATTACTGTATTGCACTTCTATTTCGTCTACCTAAATATTAGCTCGATCGTTTACAGAAAGTCCAGAAATGCTGCGGCTAGAGTGACTTTTCAGATTGCGAAATTTGATCATATCACACCTGCTCTTATCGACTTACATTGGCTTCCAGTAACGTTTAGAGTTCAGTTCAAATTGCTCCTTTTTGTTTACAAGTCACTAAACAACCAAAGTCCATCCTACATTACAGATCTTTTATCCGTGAAACCAGCTGTTAATTATGCTCTTCGTTCGTCTGCAAAATCTCTTCTGTTTGTTCCAAAAGTCAACTGCTCTACACTTGGGGATTGGGCCTTTGCTCATGCTGCACCCGTTTTATGGAACTCGCTGCCATTAACTATAAGATCAAGTAGCAGCCTCGCCATTTTTAAAAAGCAACTTAAAACATTTCTTTTGTTGGAATAGTCCTCATGTTTAATTTTAATTTAGTTTGGAATTTTTTTTTTTAGTTTTTACCATAAAAAGCTAGTGTCTAAACCAGAGAAACCTGCCACCGCAATGAAGGTTTCGACAAAGAAACCAGCTGCGACCGAGAAAGAGACTTCTTATAAGAAAATCTCTTCTAGAAAAAATCCCTCACCCAAGAAAGCTATGTCCAAGAAGCCTGCAGTCAAGAAGCCATCGGGAACAAAGTCAGAAACAAAGCCGAAGGTAGCTGCGAAGAAGCCTAGCACAAAGAAAGAAGCTAAAAAGCCAGCCGCAGCCAAGAAAGCTAAGGTGACCAAGAAGAAGTAAGCTGATATATCCTCGCCCGACGACCAATAAACCAAACGGCTCTCTTAGGAGCCACCAAATGAACAAAAGGAACTTTATTAGAGGTCAGAACACACCTGTACTTTTCTCTAGACTTTGAATTTGAAATATGATTTTGGGCCCGTTAAGTTACCAGGTCTTTCGAGACACGGGGCCCAGTGGTCGGATTGACCAGGAATAAAGGAAAAGCGAAAGGGCAATGGAAATGTCTGGCCGGCATTAAACTTGTTAGTGGGGGCGGGGAAAAGTCTAAAAACGGGCGAAAAAAAATTCTGACAAAGAAAAGTCAAGAACGCCTTCTTGACTTTTTTTCGCCTGTTTATAGACTTTTCCCTGCCCCCACTAACTGCCCTTGGGTCTCCAAGAATGATTTCTACAAGGAAGTGCTTGAGAAGCTGCAGTGCCTCTTGCTTCGAAATTACAATGTTTTTCCTTGAACTAGGTCTGCAAAGGGCATACGGATGTACTTGCACTTTCTTTAGTGTTTTTGGAAACCATATTATCTCTGAAAGAGGCCAGTTCGTCATCTGTATAGGCTACGTTGGTTTGGTTTTCTGGAATAGATGCTTGACCTTTTTTCAGCTTTGATACCTGTTTGGTTTTTTTTTCGCGATGCTTGTTTGGTTTTTCTCGGCAAGAACTGTCGTTTGACTTTCTCAGTCCCTCATCTCTGCCATTTTGGTTTTTCGTCTATGCGTTTTCTCGCACTTTTGAGTGCGAGTGTTTTCCCCATATTTTCTAAGAATTTAAATTTAATTTCAAAATTTGGCAGACATTCATTTTCTGTAAATTTGTTCATTTCCACGGTGAAATTTTCATTGTACGAGATGCATTTTTTGTTTCCATGCCAACCTCGTTCCCAGGGTCTCTCATCTTACTGCCTAGGGCGAGCGAGGAGAGACCCTGGTTGGGTCTGGTCACGTGTCTCCCAGAATCTGGGAGATTACAATTAAATTGTTGAAGGAATAGTAGTAGGAATTTTTTCTATACCTAGCCTATGGGAGTGCGGAATATGTTGTCACCAAAATAAACCGGGAACGGTGGAAATATTTTGCCAACTCCGAGGAAAACTTATCCATCATCTGATAGTGGAAATCTAAGTTGCTGTAGGTTGTGTGGTCTGGTTCAGTTAGGAACGTTACACATAATATTGTAAAAGTCTCCTCAAGAAGGCATAAGAATAATCAATTAATTGCACGCCGCCGCCAAGGCTGTGTATGGAAGATCTTGGAGTCATCTTTACCGCGGAATGAATCAAAACTGTGTCTATTATGGAGGTCTTGCGAGCGGTGATAACAATTTTAGAATATTCAGGGGCTTGATCACTGAAAGCCAAAGTAACTTCGAAAGGAGCGAGACGGTGAAAAGATTTACTGAAGTGTCACTGCGCCGTAGGCAAGCTGAACTTTGCGGAGCACAAGGTGCTAAGGATGGGCGACTCGTTGAGGTCTGCTTTTCGCCGTCGTTGCTGATAAAATGGATTTATTTTCGATCGAAAGGAGGCTAGAAAAAGAAAAATGCGGTCTTTATTGTGTCCTATATAATAAATCAATGTACGTGATGGGCCTACAGGACTCCAATGGTTCTAGACAACTGTCTGCAACTGTGCATTTGCCGTTCTATTTTAATTTTTGATCTCTCGACCTTTCCTTTCTTCACGCGTGTTTCTGAGGGGTACTTTATGCCATTTTATTAGGAAAAATGGAAATTATAGTGGAGTGGAGCCTTTTGACCGTGTTATAACATATTTAGAGGTCAAAGGTCTGCATGGTTTCGGCTGTTTACTGCACGTCGCTTCACAGAGTTTGACACCTCTGTAAATTACCATGTGGTTATACTTTGTTGTTGCTCATTTCTATTGTAAGATATGATTTAGGTTCAAGTATTGGCTCTCCAAGGACAAAGATAAATATATTCCGTGCGAAGGTACTTCCTATTTGCATTCTTTGTTGTGACGCCCGACCGGGCTATTCAGGTGTTTTACAAGCACAGTGTGTTTCGTCTTTATCACGAATATTATATTTATCGTTGTCCAGCTTTTCCAGTCAGACTGCCGTAGTTTTACTTAGAGAAAGCTGTACGTTTGTCTAGAGACATTCTTATGATTTTTTCGGATCAATCTGATCGCTCGCATTCAAAGGAGAAACAACAGTTAATAACTATCACTTCAGAATAAAATAAAATTGCGCTGCTCGACGTCCACAGTTGAAAAATGACCAACTTTCTATAAATCCAATGGATATGACGGCAAGAATATCACGACCACGGTAAATTGTATCGAGACAGACTTGCCTATCCCTTAGATAAACGCCGGAATAGATACTAGTCGAAATTTCAGCCCGAAGGCTACTGTTAAACAATTTGCGGGTCACGGCGGTCGCAGCGCGACAAATCTCAACCCGACAAACTGCCTGATTACAGAGGACCCCTCCCTGATGTTCTTAATTGTCAAAGTAGCACGTGACCAGACCCAACCAGGGTCTCTCCTTGCTCGCCCTAGGCGGTAAGATGAGAGACCCTGGGAACGAGGTTGTTTCCATGCTTGCAACAATTAATTGCTCGCAACTCACGTCAGCAATATCCCTTTATGCACAAGTGTAATTCCACGCTAAATACCCTCTCATCGATAGCCAATCAGACTGCCAGTTCTGCTTTAGCTATGCGATTCTATGTAATATACATGCAATTTCCTTTCAGTTGTCTGCTAACAGGAGCTTACCGTATTTTTTCGGTTATAAGGCGCACTCGGTTATAAGATGCACCCTTAACTTTTAAACACAATTGTATCAAGTTTACAAACAGAAAATTACTTCAAAATACTCGGTTATAAGATGCAACCTCAATTATCGGACTTTTTTTTATCATGTTTACCCTTATTACAACAATACGCTTTTAAATTTGCTAATTACGGTCCCTTCACTTTTGTAAACAAAGCGAAAAAGTCACACATTACGAACAAAAGCAAAAAAGTCACACTTTGAACGAATGCGAAAAAGTCACACTTACTAATAACATACAAATTGCTCAAGCTGTTCTGCCGAGGAAACAGCTTTTTAAGTTATGAATACAAATTGATCCGTTTATACGTTTATAAACAACACTCAAATGCTGAAGTTTCAATCAGTTTCAAAACTACATTCTCATTCTCAAAGTAATCGTTTAGCGTACCGTAATTCGGAGATCATCATGCCAAGTACTCGCCGTCATTCCTACGATTTAAACTTCAAGTTGAAGATTGTAGCAGAAGCAGAAGCCGTGAACAATAATCGTGAAATCACTCGTGAATATGGCATATCGGAATCGATGGTCCATAAATGGAGAAACCAGCAACACGTCTTGTTCACAGGCGAGTTAAAGATGTCTGCTAAACGTGTCTCGATGGGTCGCTACAGGCCAAAAGATCCAGAGCTTGATCAGAAGTTGGCAGACTGGTTTAGCGACCAAAGAAGCCAAGGTAAAAATTGTTCATTCAATATCTATGCATCGCTATTGATAACTACACTGTTTAAGTTTGACTTTTCGTTAAAATCTTGTTTTCGTTCTGTTATGTTGTACTCTCGCTAAGTGCAAATTTTCTTTGATATTTGCAGGTCTGTCAGTGAACAGCTTGATGCTTCGCCTAAAGGCAAAGGAACTGAGCTCCGATCCAGAGTTTAAAGCGTCCCTTGGCTGGTATACAAACTGGAAACGTCGCCATGCCATTTCCATGAGAGCAAAGACAACCTTGGCGCAGTGTCTACCGGCTGACATGGAAGAGAAGGTGATTGAGTTCCATCATTTTGTGCTGAGATCCAGACAGCGTTGTAGCTACGACCCGAGCCACATCCTTAATATGGACGAAACTCCGATGTGGTTCAAGTTGCCAGCCACAAGGACTTTAGAGTTCACTAGAAACCGAACGGTGCCGATTTTATCCTGCGGTGGCGATAAGCAGAGCTTCACTGTTGTCTTAGCAGTGAAGGCGAGCGGCGAGAAACTTCCACCGAAGGTAATTTTCAAAGGCGTTCGTCAGCTTTGAATCCAGGTACCGCCGAGAATGCAGGTCTCTGTGCACAAGAAGGGCTGGATGGATGAAGAAGGTTTGTTCTTGCTTTTAACATTTACGGAGCACCAGTATTTCATTCATATCGATAGCCGTCATTGACAAATACTTTGAGTATTTAGTGAGAACTGCAATCATCTCATGGGATCGAGGTTAAGAGTTTGTTTGTTTCTGACGTCAAAGTAATGCTTGGATTAAATTTCAAACATGTGTTGTTGAGCGTGTTCACTCGATTAATACCATTTGCGTTAGATTTTTGTTTACTGCTAGTATGTTATCATGGTTGAATCTGGTTAGTATTATTCGATTGTCAGTACTGGTATGTTACGAATAGACCACATAAGATACTTTTTCTACATTAGTAATTTGTAGGAACTATGGAATGGATTCGGAAGAATCTTCGCTTCACTCCAGAGCATCGAGCACTTCTTGTATGGGATTCCTTCCGTGGCCATTTAACTGATGCAGTAAAAGATCTCCTCTCCAGAAGAAACGTCGATGTAGCCGTAATCCCCGGTGGACTAACTCCAGTTTTGCAGCCCCTGGATAAATGCATCAATAAGCCATTTAAAGCGAAGGTCCGTGCACAGAGTATGAAGCTTGGATGGTGAACGGCCCGTTCACTTACACACCTTCTGGAAAGAAGCGGGCGCCCAGCAAAGAGATGGTGCTGCGATGGATCGATCGAGCATGGAATGAGATCCCAGTAGAGCTGATTACCAAATCCTTCAAATCCTGTGGTATCACTAATGCTCTTGACGGTACAGAAGATGAAGCAGTCTGGGAGGAAGAGCAAGAAGAAGAAGGAGAAGCAGAAGATCCAGAAGACGCAATTGACAACGAGTTTGAGACGGAAAGCGAAGGCGAGGATGATGAGTAGCTGAGCAGAGCTGACCTGTAATAAAATGGTTCTTTTGAGAGCCACCCCGGTTCTTTTCAGAACCACAAATCTGAAAAAGTCAATGACCAACAATATTTGTTTTATGTTTACGGCATTTAGAGTACTTGAGTGCAAATTTTATATTTCGTGGCGCGAATATACTTGGCTATAAGACGCACCCCGAGTTTAGATCAGATTTCAATCAAACAGGCACATTTTCTTCAAAAAAATGCTGCGCCTTATAACCGAAAAAATACGGTAATTAAAAACAAAGAAAAAGTCTAAATAATAAGCCCTCAAAGTGTGCGAGACTGTTTACCAGCATGTGCATTTATGGGAATGAATAAACACAGAGGTTGTATGGGAGTTCAAACAGGATATTGGGAAGCCTTGTTACATGGAGCAATCTGCTTATGAGAGTGTTCATTAGGAGAGCTTCCACTGTAGCTGGGTTGGTGGATTAGGTAAAACAGAAAATGTAAAACGTAATTGTTTAAAACAAAACATTCTTTGATGACTATAATATACACTGCATATTAGTTGCAAAATAAAATGAAATTTACACTGCACATACATGTACTTCATTTATTTCTTAAGTCATAATTCCTCCTTCCATGAAAGAGTAACTGTTACTAGTGGTCATCTTTTTAAGGGAGGAGATTATGTTAAGTGTTGTCATTCTAAACCTGATTCATTGTTTCATCAATCAAAGCAAGATGTATAAGAGTATTGGCTAAGAGGTTTTTTAGCCATCAGTAATCATATTACTTACATTGTAAACTCCTCATCCCACACTGGTTCCCATGTCTTACGAGCTGCCTCTGTTTTCTTTGATGGCTGTTTTCCATCAACAACAAGCTTGACATAAGGGTCTCCTTTTGCTATTATAATCATGATAACAGTGAAAATAAATTTTTTTTTTTTTGAACACATTTCATGGTGTTTAATGAGCTTCCACAAAATTACAGAAATTGATTATAATAAGAAATACTTTACTCAGTAAACTTACAAAAATAGAGAAAAGCTCATAATATTCAAAATCAGTATACTCAATAAATTAAATAACAGCTATCCTAATACAAATACTTAAAATCAGCTACTGTGTATTATAAAACTATTTAACATTAACAAAACTCTCAAACTGCAATACCTCTGGAAGGCTACTTATAATAAGCATTTTCTTCATGTCATTATTAACTGTAAGACCAGACCTCTAGCTGCCAGAAAACTATTTCAGTTAACTGTGTTTTTCATTCCTTTAGTCTTTCCGTGCTTCAATTTTTTTCTTTGCTTTTTTTGGTTTTTCTTCTTTTTTGTCAGCTGCCCAACAGAAAGTTTAGGAAAGTGTCCGTAAGAAAAAAAGAAAAACTGCAGGCTTGTTTGGCTCTACCACTTGCCACATTCATGAATTGAAGCAATTTCCCTAGTTAATAAACAGATGACCAAAGAAATCTTCTGCTATAAAAGGTAATAATATCACAAGCAGACTACATATACACTGTAAGGAATAAAACTACATGCACCTCCAGGCTTTTTAGCAATAATTGATTTGCAGTCCATATGAAGAGTAGCTTATCCACAAAATTTGCAAAATAACATCTTGCAGTCGAACTTTGCCCTATGGTCACCTTGCTATTATGCTTCCCTTTTTTGTCTCGGTGAAATGCAGATTCATTTTCTTATGAAACGTAAACCCCATTAATGCAGCCATTCTGTTAATACAGCCAACAACAACATGATCAAATCCAAGCCTGTAAAATCCTTTATAATTTGAGCCCATTTACATGGCCACCCATTGATACAGCAACCCTGTTAATACGGTCAAATTCTCATAACTCATTGGTAATTGTATTAACATCGATCCACTATATATGACTGTGTTATTTCACACCATGGCACAAAAAGTGAGTCAGGCATGAAGCATATTTACACTTACTGAACCATCCTGACTGTTCTTTAAGCGAGGCTTTAAGGACTACAGGAAAAAAAAACAAAGTTCAAAAAAGTATAAAGGCTGAGTAAGAGAATAATACGATTATGGATAGGATTTGAGAAAGTGAGTTTCAGACATGTGTATCCAGCACTTACTTCTGAATTTCAATTGTGATAGCTGGCTGTAAAATGAGTAAAAAAAGAGACACAATTACTAAAGTTTAAAACGTACAGTAAGTTTAATTATTATCATAGCAGATAACTTTTCTTTGAACATTCATTCAGTAATGTTTGTATAGGTTAGTCGATCCAGCCTATTGATCAACAGCTAGTAATCTGTGCTTATTTAGATTATTCAACCTTCACTCATTCATTCAATCATTTATTCATCCCTGCACATAACCAACTCAACCAAATTAGCATTTAGTAACTGTAAATAAATGCAAAAATTGACAGTAGAACCCAGTTAACAAAAATACACAGAGTATAAAGGTTAAGACCAAAGAATACAAATTGAAAGTATAAGAAACATGTTTAATGCTTTATCTTCTGTGCTAAGTGCACATCTGTATCAAGCAAGTGTCCATAGAGCAGGGTTTCACTTCATACATGTATGTGTTACCTTGCAGAACTTGGTTGAGTAGGGGGGTCAACCATGACAATTCTGTCGCAAATCTACTGAAAGCATCAAAAAGAATGAAAATGTCATTTTATGATATGACAGTTATAATGATGCAATATATACTATATTTGCACAGAACAATTTTCCTTACAATAGTGCTTTACAATAATTACAGTCCAAAGTTTACAATTTCAAATTTTGCAGTTATAGTGGAAGCTAAAAACATTACAAATTTTAAATAGACTGGCCATTTAAGCATTTTATTTAACAATATTATTATTATTATTACACTTTAGTCAACAATTATTCAACAGTTATGTGAAATATATATGAAATAATTCATAAATTTGAACTGCAGTTGTAGATCAAAGTGAAGAATGATCATCGCAGTAAATTTTCCAATTTAAGCAATTGGAAAGAAGAAGCCTGAAAAAATCAGGGCTTCAGCGGGATTCGAACCCGTGACCTCCGCGATACCGGTGCGATGCTCTACCAACTGAGCTATGAAGCCACACTTGGGAGCGAGGTCAATTTATTGAGTTCATTCTCCCGTGAGGAGTGAATGATGTGAAGTATATATGAAATAATTCATATTTGAACTGCGGTTGTAGATCAAAGTGAAGAATGATCATCGCAGTAAATTTTCCAATTTAAGCAATTGGAAAGAAGAAGCCTGAAAAAAACAGGCTTCAACGGGATTCGAACCCGTAACCTCCGCGAAATACTGGTGCGATGCTCTACTAACTGTGCGATGCTCTACCGACTGAGCTACCAAATGAGCTATAATTTACTGCAATGATCATTCTTCACTTTGATCTACAACCGCAGTTCAAATATATGAATTATTTCATATATATTTCACATAATTTCACTCCTCACGGGAGAATGAACTCAACAAATTGACCTTGCTCCCAATGTGTGGCTTATAGCTCAGTTGGTAGAGCATCGCACCGGTATCGCAGAGGTCACGGGTTCAAATCCCGTTGAAGCCTGATTTTTTTCAGGCTTCTTCTTTCCAATTGCTTAAATTGGAAAATTTACTGCGATGATCATTCTTCACTTTAATTATTCAACAATATAGAGGTAAATATCTACCACTTTCACAGACTCTGAGGTGAATAATTATTGTCTAAATATTACATGCATATTTATTTCAAATTCATAATACAAAAAATGTACATAAATTCAAAAAGGGTGTCTATAGATTAACCCTATTTAATAAAACACCTTAAAAAAAGAACTAAAATTACAATTAAAATTACTCAAATAATTAATATACATCACACAAGCTACAGTAAATAACAAGTAGATCAAAAAAAATACTTAACCTGCAAATAAATGACCAGGAAGCCATTTTGTTTCTGCTTGGGGTATTCACCTCTGAGTTAACCAATTAGAATTTGTGCGACATGATCCATTCAACAAAAATTTCCAAGCTGTCAGGTTCAAAAATTTCTGTGAATGGATCATGACATGTGCAGACAATCTCATTCCATTTCACTCACAACGAAGTGTTCCACGCTCTTACTTCAAAAGCTATGATTAATTTGCATGGAATATACTAACTAAATTCCAGTATATTGAAACCCTGTTTATCTGTCTAACAGACCACAAAATCTGTAAGAAACAAAATGCCTGACTGAGCTCTATGATTGCAAAACAGCTCTAATTTCGAGCACTACCCATAAATGAAGTCTTTGAAACAAAGAAAAACAGGGGTGCAGTAACTGATAACAGTTCTCTAGCAATGTTTGCTGACAGCCAAGCAAAAAAAAGAAACTTCAAGAGTAGTCCCCTAGTAACGTCAAATTGTTGACCAGTGTAAACGCCACGTACTGTATGGTTTGTACCTTCATCTTTCCTGGTAGAACTTACCAAGGACAGCTCTTGGATTTTGTCCAAATGTGCAGTCAAGAAAATATCCAGACACCCCTCACAGAAGGGATAAGTTAGAATTTCCTGGGGAACGGGATTCTGTAAAGACCAAACCATTATTAAAGAAATGTAAGAAGCTTAATTGGAATTTTCAGTGGGGTGGGGAGGTCTCAGAAAAAATCCATGCCATGGAGAAGGTATGGATAGTTTCTGGAACTACACATTATCAAAATAACAACTAGTAATAGTTTTCACTAGAGCTGCCCCCGCTTTCGAAGATCTGTTTAACACCTGTAAATGGTTTTTACTGAATATAAATACTGTGCATACGACTGTTAAAAAAGAAACGTTTGAATATTTATTGAAGTTAACATCCATGACTGGTAAACATATTTTTCTGTAAATGGCAATTAAATCTATTACAGCCATACATTTTTTTGTCATTTTTTTTGTGAAACAGCAACGTATTGTGTGTTAAGAAATTTGTTTATTTTATTGTAAAGAAAATATTCTGTGTAAACAGGCTTAGAAGTTTGAATATCGCAATTGGTGCAATTTAACCTTCCTGGATTTGTGTGCATTGAGTTACAAAAATAGGCCACATATTGTTATCTAAACCCAACTGATTTAATCCATATGCTGTCACTACTGTCAAAAGATTACTGCTATTCAAATTCACAGATCTCGAGCATGAGTGACAAAAAGAATCAAATGTTCTTAGCGTCATGAAAAGGCTCTCTTCCTCTTCATTGCGATAACCAAATGTTCTATTCTCAAATATCTGGCTAAAACAGGCATTACAATCCCTAGCCGCAAATGAACTACAAAGATCTATTATGTATGACCAAACCCTTCCTAATTTCCCTCAATAATGAACAATATTCTCTCGAAGAGATATAATGTGAGCAAACATTGAAAAGCAGGTCTGCAAACTCATTCCTAGGACGTAGATTTGATAAATATGGAAGAAACAAATGCGTAGAGATTTCCAAATAAGCATCAACAGCACATGAATAAATACCGGGTTAACAAAAACAGAATTCATAAAGTGCCCTCTTCGAACTGTAACCACCTACTTGTTTATCTTCGACAGCAACACATTCAAATGGAAATTGATCTAACAAACTCCGTATCTCTTTCTGACAATATCAATGCAACTCTGAGTTGGGATTCTGTTCTGACATTATCTTTCTGATTTGTTGGATCGAGTCTATCAATCATCTTTCTAATCTGTTGGATCGAGTCTGTCGACCCCGTTGCTGATTTGTGTCTAACAAATCAAATTTTGTACCGAATAATTTTATTCAGTGCTGTGAATGCTTTTGAATTCAAATAAATCACTGAACTACAAAATAATCATCACCCTATCAAAGGCTGCTAAGGCCCGGTTTAAACGTCGCATTTTACATGCACCGAATCAAATACTAATTTTAGTCGACTCGAATGAATACGTTCTGCTGATTTGATTTAAACGTCGCATTTTTTTTTTGCCGAATGAAATTGGTGAGAGCTAGCGACGTGTTTTAAATTCCCATTCGAGCAAACAAATTATTTAACATAATTTGAATTCGATTTGGCACATGTAAATTACGGCGTTGAAATCAACTGTCGAACTTCAGTCGTATATTCGACTGGATCAGTCGAATATTCGTCCACAAGGGCAAATGTCAAAATTATCTGTCTTACTCACAGAAAAAGAAAATTGTTACCAGCTGACAATCCTGTGCAAGAGAATTTTAGCTTTAATGTTCTATCAGGTTTACTCTAACCCACAACTTGCATTTGAAACCTTTTCACCCATGCACTCAAATTTCCAAAGTAATGGGTGTGATAACCTGATAATCATCAAGCCATGAAAATTTGTCGATTGAAGGAACTTTATACAATGAGTAACAGACACCCAATACAAACCCCAAGCTTATGCACACTGCAACAGTGAATGCTTCAATCAGCGTAAATGCTTTGATATTTCAGAAGTAACGGTAGTATGTTTATAGTTAAGTATGTGATTTACAGATAACCTTATAGATATTACTACAGAAATAAAAAAAATAATGTGATCAGCACTAGATGTCCCTGACTTGCTACTTCACTGCAGAAGTAACTGAACATTAATTTTGTTCCTAGCTATTAAAGAGTTACTGTTCATATAGGAATAACTATGTATAACTATAAAATATTCAGCTGGGTGATTAACTATTACGAATGTTTAACCAACAAGGAAGTAACACGATGAAACTATGGCGATTGAAATATACTTGATAGGAAAAGAACATTTCAAAGTTTCTATCACAGTGATTATCAAAACTGACTCGATATTTTGAACATTTCGAGTAAAGCCCAGCCGTGGTAACTTTAAACTCGAAAACGACGACAAACTATCAAACTGGTGTCTGCATGCATTATCACGTCAACATTCAAGGAGGTTTCAACTAAATATTTTCTCTGTCGACTTCCTCGTATTACTGTACCGGATCAATTTCTCAAGTTGCTGGAAAGTTCCTTGTTCTGGAAGTTATATTCTACTGTAAAAATGAGGAAATCTAACCAGTCGTTAATTACCTTACGGATGAAATTTGCAAATCACGATTATGATCTAGTGGTTCCCATCGGCTTGAACTGGCATCTAGGCCATCTGAAGCCCTAAAGGACATTTAACAGCTATTGTAAGTTCACCATCACTATAATAAATCATTCCTTTTATCTTTTTATCATGGAGGGATAAAATTTTGGAGGATCATTCGTTATATTTATCATATCCTAAGTGAGTAACAATGAAATATGTAAACTTGCCATGAAATCTAAACAGCTTATTGAATGCTACGTACTGTCACCTCACTGAATTTAAGCTTACCTTTTCAAAGTTAGAGAAAACGAATCTAAATTTTATAATATTGAAACGATTCAAAGAAGAACGATGTCAAAATCTCACTCTAAGCATTAGTTTATTACCCGCTAGAAATTTGAACATCTACCATTCTTGTAGTTAGTTTCCGAAGTTAACATGACCTCGTAACAACATGGCTACCCATACTCAACTTCATTATTGAGCGCTAATTCAATCAGATCGCTACAGAAACGATACAGGGTATTATTGAAAACTCTTACCTTCTGGTCATAAGCCCATAATATGAAAAACTACACAAAAACAAAAAAATGCCTCCTAAAATGAAAAGAGCCAAGTCACCAACTCCGAGAAGCCTTCGATGTACATACCACGTGACCATCACTAAATGACGTCATTATCCGGTCACAGGGTCACCATTATTCTTTTGCACATCTGACACTTCGGGACGGACCATTAGAAAAGTGATGGGAGGGGTGGGGAATTTTCAGCTTGTACGAATGTTTTTTTCGCTCACTCTTGTGCAGGAATTTTTTTCTCAGGTAAAACCCTCTTGCACGAATATTTTTTTTGAGACAAATGTTGCTTTGTTTAGAACAGTGAAATCTTGATCATATCTATGTTTCGGTAGCCTGCGAGCAGGCTCATGTTGGAGCACAAGCGCGCGGCGAAGCCGCGAGGTCGAAATCGAGCGGACTTCTCCCCATGCCACCGGATCGCTTTGCTATTCACCGCTCGCGCGCGACTTAAAGGTGAGCCTACTCGCAGGCTATGTTTTGGTACTTATAAATTATTCTACACTCACAACAGAGCAAAGGATATAGGCCACTTTTTAATGAAAATCTTTTCGAAAATGTGAACACAGTGAGAGAGGAGGAAGCCACTTGGAGTGGACGGCTTCCCTGGGACGCTTTCCTGTGCCTTTTGCAGTGCTCTGCTGAACCGTATGTACATAATTTTTTAAACTTTGGCAAAAGTTGCGTCCTATCATACTTATCAAAATTTGATAGTGTAAAAAAAATTATTGTGCAGTTTTTGAATTATTTATTCAGCAGGTCATACTATTGCTATGGTAACCTATTGTGTCACCAAAATGTTCACCATTGATTGGGCAGTTTTTTGATATGATGATTGTAGCATCAAGCGATAAAGAGTTGTTCTAATGGCACGTAAAAATCTAACTGCTGAAGACTGCTTCGAGCCACCTTTAAGTCAACTTGTTCTCAGCTAGGAAAGATAAGGTTGTGGAAGCAAAACCTCCATCTTTACAAGAAACAAACTTTTTATCAATTCGCGCCGAATCCTCGCAAATGATCCACTCGTGTTGCATACAAACAACTGCGCTTCCTTGTGATTTTCGTGCAGCGTAATTGACTTAAGGAAACAAAGATTTACAATCGGAATGTGATAATTGTTTTACACACTAGACAGATAGCAAAAAGAATAGTATTTTCCTGCGTTTGACTGTGGAATTAGCAGGAAAATATGCTCTCGTCGGTATCTATTGTTTGTTTAGGCATGTGCGCTGGTATGTGGGTGATTAGTAGGGTATTTATATTGGGGTGTAAGAGTAGGTCTTTCATCTCGGTCTCGCTTATTCAGCGTTCGTTTTCAGTCATGAACAAGGGATGTCGTCGAACTTCTTGCGAAGTCTCAAGAATCTAGTTTAGAACGCGTTGATTCGAAGTTACAAGACCTTAAGAGGTCCATTTCTGAAGATCAAGAAGACTGCGTACGATCCGTTGTTAAAAAGGTTAAAGAGGACATTTCCATTAAGTGGAAGAAAGTTGGAAACGAGAAGCAATTTAAATTAACGAATCTGTGGAAGCCAAATTTGATTCTGCTATCGCCGCTGTCGATAAGTAGAGGTTGGATAAGGCGAAGAAAGAGCTGGAAGAAGACGCTTCCAAGTCATTTCGTCAGCCCTATCAGTTTCGTCAAGCCACCTTTTTTCTCAGAACCCAGTTCAGAAGAGGAACCTGCTTCGCTTGTGGATGGGAAGGACATTGGAGAAACAACTGCCCCAATCTCATTCCTTCAGCAAGATCAGATAAGTCAACCAAGTGATGCTTTTGATTTTGAAAAAGCTTCAGAGCTTTCTTTGTTTTAGTTTGGTTCCCTCAAGGAACATGTTGATTTTTGGATGAATTCCATTCGCGCTTCTGACTTCATTAACACCATTGTTGAAGGGTACAAATTCCTTTCTTGATTTGCCCGAGAGTTTTGTCATTCTTAATTGATCGTCGGCCTTGAAGTTTAAAGATTTGTTGAAGACGCCATTTCAGAGCTAATTGAGCGTGGTTGTGTTTCTGAAGTTGATTTTCCGCCCATTTTTATCAACCCATTGCACGTGGTTCGACAGTCCAGTCGGCGAAATGCCGACTTAGTTTGGATTTTTCTTTTGTAAACCGTTTTGTTTGGAAGCAGTCTGTTCGATACGAAGATATTCACACTGTGTTTGATTTGTTTCAGTCGGGTTATTTTTTCTTTACCTTTGATCTCAAATCTGGTTATCGCACGTCGAAATTTGTCCTGATCATCGCAAGTATTTGGGTTTTTCTTGGTGCTTCAATTCAGTTATCAAATACTTTGTTTTTAATGTTTTTGCCTTTTGGTTTGTCTTCCGCTCCGCACATTTTCACTAAGTTAGTGCGTGCTTTCGTTAATTAGTTGGCGTGGGCTTGGGCGTCGTGTTATAACATTCCTCGTCGACGGCATTGGGGGAAGCCCGGATTTCGTTAGTTGCCAGGAATTCAGTCGTTTTTGTCACTCTGATTTAGACTCCGCCGTTTTCTTTGTGAATCTTCAAAAATTTGTGTGGGAGCCCTCGCAAGTCGGTGCCTGGCTTGACTTCCATCTCGATTTCAGTCACCTATTTATTTTGTCATTTGCATGTAAATATTATAGTCATATTACTATTTATTTTTTTTTTTCTTAGATTATTACTTTTGAATGTTATTTTATAGTTGGTGTGATAGCCCTTAGGCATTTACCGACTTTATTAAATGTAGATATAGATGTAGATGTAGAATAACATTTCTGTTCCTCATTCGAAGATTAAGAAGCTTCAGGGATCATTTCGCGCATTGCGCTTCGTATCGTAAACGCTTAGGCCGATCTAGCTAGCATCGCTGGTCAGCTGAACTCTATGTTCATGCGCTTGATGACCCGTTCAATGTACGTTCAGATTTCAGCCCAAGGGTCCTGATTTTCAAGTTTTACACTACGACACTCGGTCGTAGAGGATTTGTTTTTTTTGCAGTCCAGTCTAGATCGTCTCATTGGCCGGGTCGCATTTGTTTTAAATCCAGTGCAGTCAGAGTTGCTTATTTGGATGCGAGTAATACCGGATATGGCGGATATATTTTTAGTTTAGGCCTCTCAGCTGGCCGCTCAGGTGTTTGGTCTACCGATTTAGCAATGGAAAATTCTACGATGCGTGAGATATTGGCCGCTGGAAAAGTCTTGCAATCGCCAGAATGTTGCGCGTATTATTGACATCGGCAGTCGGAAGTGTAATTTGCAAGAGGAGGCTAAGCGCATTTTTAAGATTTGCGTTCTTCATGGAATTTCTGTCAAACCTGAATGGGTGTCCAGATCCAGGAATGAGCAGGCGGATTATTTAAGCCGTATTGTTGATTTTTGATGATTGGTGTGTAGTCGGGCCTCTTATTTTCGCCTTTTAGGCTTGAGATGCGGTCCTTATTCTATTGATCGTTTTGCTGACGAATATAACCATTTGTTTCCTAGATTTGATTCCAGGTTTTGGAATCCTCGCTGTGAGGCTATGGATACCTTTACCAGGTGGTGGAGTTTCGATAACAACTGGGTTTGTCCGCCTCCTCACCTTGCTCCGAGGACTTTAAAACACATGAGGTCTTGCTGCCCTGAAGCTTATTTGATCGTTCCGCTATGGCGTTCCGCTCCTTTCTGGCCTCTTCTCACTTCAGACGGCCCTCATCTCGCTCATTTCGTCGAGGATTGGGTGGACCTCCCTCTCTGGAAGACGACTTTGACATAGCACTGGTATTTCTTGGTAGAGAGGATCTTAATTTTAGGGTTTTGGCTCTTCGTATTAATTTCAGATCCGCGCGTTTATTGTAATGCCGGTTTCTGCACTAGTGTTCAAGGTTGGTGTTCTCGATGTTCGTCTGCATCAGTTTGGTGAGTTGTTAACGTTCCTTTTATTGTTTTTTTTTCGGTTGTTTTCAGCAGTTGTCTGTTTTAGTGTCAGTGGATGGCGTCCAGTTTTCTTTTCAGTGTTTTTTGCTTCAGTCCGTGTACTTAGGTCAGTGGGTGACCGTGATTTAGTCTGTGGGTGACTTTCGCTTTAATATCCAGTGGGATCCCAGTTTTAGCTAGTGGGTGCCTGTTGATTAATGAGGCCTATAGGTGGCCCTTGATTATAAGGCCAATGAGTGGCTGTTGATTATAAGGCCAGTGGGTGGCCGTAGTTTAGTTTATGGGAGGCTAAATCTAAGTTTGACCCACCACAACACACTACTCTATCATCTATCAAAAAAAGAAAGACAAAAAATTTCTGTTAGACGGCCTGAGGTCAGTGGGTGGCTTTCAGGTAGCCAGTGTAGTCTTTTATTGCCAGTGGATGGCTTATGCGTTGAGTTTTATATTTCTGTCAGTGGGGGGCTTACGCAGTTTCTTTAGTTTTATTCTATTTGCCAGTGGGTGGCTTACGCTGATTTTATTAGTTTTTTATATTTTTCTGCCAGTGGGTGGTGTTCGTGTTGCCAGTGGATTGCTTACGCAGATTTTGTTAGTTATTTTTCTGCCAGTGGGTGGCTTGCTTGTGACCAGTAGTTGGTTTCGCTCAGTTTTGTTTGTGTGCTTTTTTTCTTTTGCAGTTTGGCCTCTGTTTTCCCGTTCTCGTCCTCTCGGATTGGGCAGCGCTTGGCTTGAAGCGAGCCACACCCAAGGGTTGTGTGTGTTGTGGTGGGTCAAACTTAGATTTAGAGGAGAGTAGTATTTTCCTGCGTTTGACTGTGAAATTAGCAGGAAAATATGCTCTCGTCGGTATCTATTGTTTGTTTAGGCATGTGCGCTGGTATGTGGGTGATTAGTAGGGTATTTATATTGGGGTGTAAGAGTAGGTCTTTCATCTCGGTCTCACTTATTCAGCGTTCGTTTTTCTTTCTTTGATTTTTCGTATTTTGTGTGTGTTCTTTTTCTTCGCTTATTTTGCAGATGTTTTCAACTCTTCAATGTGGACGGGCATTCGGGCAGCTGTTCCTCAAGGTGATGATGTTTTATTCTCACCTGCGGAATCTCTCCCAGATGTGGCTTTGGCTAGCAGAGCTCCCAGCATTTCATTCAAGTATTCCTCTACCTACAACGATGGAAGTCTTGGGCGTGTGATCTTGACCTGGCAGCTTTTCCCGCATCTTCGTTTCACCTTGGTCTTAATTTGCGCCATTTGATGTCTGAGGCGAAGACAGCGTCAACTCTAAAGTCCGCCGTTCACAGCATTGCCTGAATGCATCAGTTGGGTGGAGAGCGGTCTCCTACGGATCATCCGTTGGTGAAGAGCTTTCTTTCTGGTGCACAACGTTTACTGGCCCACCGCACATCCAAGAAGGAGCCAATCACTGTCTCTCAGCTAGAACAATTAGTTGCCTGTAAGGCCGATGCGATGGCCTCTTTGTATTATATTCGTTCTGTTGTAATTTGTTTGATAGCTTTTGCTGCATTCCTTAGATTTGACGAGCTTGCTAAGCTCGTTCGTTCTGAGTATTCAGAGTGACATGATAAAGTTATTTATCGAATGTAGTAAAACTGATCAGGTATGGTCCTTGGGTTGTTATAGCTTCATCTGCCAAGCAACTTGCCTGGTAGCTTTTATGAGCTGATATTTAGAAAGGGGGTAGATAGCCCAAGTCAGCCCTCTCCCTCTTTTTTCAATTGTCGATTATCGAAAACTAAGTATGGTTATAAGCCTAGGTCTACATGGTCTAAAGGTTTAGGTTATACACGTTTAAAAGAATTAATATTAGAAGCTTTTAAAGACATTGTGCCTGACATTTCCGTTATTGGTACTCATAGCCTTGGGAGTGGCGGGGCTGCCGCCGCCAATGCTGGTATTTCAGATCGTCTTTTTCAGCGGCATGGCCGCTGGTCTGGTGATTCGGCTAAGGACGGTTATGTAATGGATTCTTTGTCTTCACGTTTGTCTGTATCTCAGGCTTTAGTTCTTTAGTTTTTCTTCTTTTTGGTCTTGCCCGGGGGACCGTTGAACATGGGGTACAGCTGGCCTGGGGTTTTCCTCCTAGGAGCAAGTGGACGTACGGGGAGGCTTTTCACCCAGCTGTTGTTCCACGACCTCATTTCAGTTAGTTTTCGTTTTCTTTACTAATTTAGTTGTATGTTACAGGATAATTTGGTTTTATCAACTGAGTTGATAATGTGAATTGACCACCGTAAAGAGATTCGAAAGCCGACGTTTCGAGCGCTAGCCCTTTGTCGGAGCGAATCGATTCGCGAATCGATTCGCTCCGTCGAAGGTAGGGCTAGCGCTCGAAACGTCAGCTTTCGAATCTCTTTACGGTGGCCAATTCACATTATCAACTCAGCTGATAAAACCAAATTATCCTGTAATACTCCCACCGACGCAGCACCACAGTTTCTTTAGAAACTTACCCCCTTTACTTGTATGTTACATGGTTTATTTTGTAAGCTTATGTATTATTGTTGCATTGTTATATGCTGTATTGACTAGTCTTCTAGAGAAATAAAACGAACGCTTGGCTTGAAGCGAGCCACAACCAAGGGTTGTGTGTGTTGTGGTGGGTCAAACTTAGATTTAGAGGAGGGTGTATGTTTCTCTCCAGGCGAGGAGGAGGGGGTGATTCGTGTATAAAACGAACGAGGTGCTCGTCTGAAATTTTCAAACTGTTAATAAATACCAAGATCCTGATTTGTGCACGAGGCTTGAAATTTTTTTCCCATAAGATGTACCAACTCTAAAATAACGTGTTATTTCCTGTAATGTTAATTTCAGCTCAATAGCCCGTAGGCCAACCCGTAGGCCCCACAGCGGTCAAATGAGTGCGCATGCTTAAGCCACCCGCGCACGATAGAGCGCGCGTGGGAACGGATTGCACCATTTCTATAGAAACAAGCAAGCGCCAAAATGGCGGCAGATTTAAATTTCGCGGTATGTGCTTCATTTCGCGAGGATAAGGCGAAAACAAAACAGCTAAGGTTTTTACCTTAAAGACAGCTCTAAAAGGGGCGTCTCTTTTATATATCTTTTCCAACAAAGAAACTATCTCTGCAACAATAGTGAATTTTCTTGTCGAATTTACGAGTTCGTAGCGAAACATGAAGACTTGTGTTTTTATCGCGATAGTTGCCGTTGGTCTCTCTGGGGGCAGATTTTCGGATCAGAAAGGCTGTTGCCTAAGCAGTAAAACTCGGGAAAAGAACGTTTGTAGGGGCAGAATGATTGAACTTAGTACCGAGATGGCTCGAGTGGCGGAGGTTGACCGTAGAAATTTTGTGGGATGAAGAGGGAAAGTGACCGGACGTGAGTAAATCACGCGCGTGTTCACGCGAGTGCCCAGTCGTTTGACCGCTGTGAACCCGTAGGCTCCATTACCTGCCGCTGTTCGAGAAATGAGCTCGCGCTCCGGCCCCCGAATGCTCTTCTCGGGGAGGGTAGACCCTCCTCACTAAAGTTCGTTTCAAGTAGGCTGCAAATAAAATCAACAGGTCCAAGGACTGGGTACTGTAAATGGTGTTTTAATACTTTGGACTCCGAGCTCCGCTGCAAACCCTCTAGGACTCCTTGCTCCACAGCTAAATAAGATCAGGGACCAAGGCAGTTAAATGATTGGGATTTGGGCTCCAAAGAAGCTCCTTTGGAACGCCAACTGTTGACTGTTCTAAAGAGAACAGTGAATCGGCAGATCAGTTTTAACATGGTAGAGGGGAACTATGGTTTTAATTTTTATTTATGACTTTTATGGTCGCCTGCTTTAAAACTGATAGAAAACAGTGTGTGCATTTTTCTTTAAATGTTACATGTAAAGGTGTTTTTTTTTTTCCTGAAAACTGGTCAATTTTGAGAAAAAAATCCCGTACTTCCCATCGAGAGATGTCCATATGTGCTATCCAGGAATACGATGATGTTACTTAACAATTATTCTTTGAAATCGAGGTGAATAGTGGCAGAATATTTACCGAGCCGCGAAGCCACTATTCACCGAGATTGAGAAGAATAGTTGTTTTAGTATATACACAGGAAGTGATCTCAACAACATTTTCAGAAGGAAACCATTAAAAATCGATTTAATTGACCTCTCAAAACACTGGCGAAACGCGAGTTTACACCCGCCATTTTGTTTTTGTTTGGCTTTCGCATTATTCACTTGGTAGGGGGTGAATAATTAACAATTAGACCCTTAGCCCGAAAGGGCTACGGGTCAATAGCCCATGAGGCGAAGCCGAATGGGCTATTGACCCGTGGCTCTTGAGGGCGAAGGGTCTAATTGTTTTAGTATCACCCAACTAGTCGTTGAGAAAAGGCAGTAATAAAGTTAGCGAATGCAAGTTGAAGAAATATTTATTTGGGGGTAAAAACGACAGAAAAACCGGCGAAATTCGCTACTCGATGACTATTACCATTAGACCACTAGTAGCGTAGCCAATCAAAATGCAGGATTTGCATTAGACCACTAGTTGGGTGATACTAATGTTCATTAGCCAGAGATAGCGAACCAATCAGATTGCTTAAAACACCAAGATCACTGAGTGTGTATATACTAAACCTTATTGCCTTTTCTCTCCGACTAGTTGGGTGATACTAATGCTCTTATTTAATGGAAAAGTGTGTTTTTGAGGGTCGAAAATTTCTTTAATTTCGCGCCGTGAATGAATAAAATCCGCTCGCCGGCTAGTTATTCCCGTAAACTTTTGTGTTTGTTTTGTAGAGAAAAGTTCTGTAAGAAAACTGTTTACTCCGGTATCGAGTTAATTTGTGAGTTTGCCAAACAGTGCTTTGTCATAACCAAAACCTGTGTTTGATAGTTTCTTGTTGTTTCTGCTCGTTTGGCGAGTTTGCAAAAGTTTTTGAAAGGCAAGTCTGACGCGTACGAGTAGTTCATTTGCATGGTGAAGCGCGTGCACTTTCAAGTCCGAGTCGGTGTTTTCAGATTGTGAACAAATCGTGAAAAAGATTTGTTTCGTTGTCTTTTGTGCTGAGATACAACAATTTTCACTAACGTTCACCAAAAGACTACTAAAATCATGTGTGTTTCTTTCACATAGTGAAACTTTACACTGCGAAAATAAAATAGACAAGGAGTTTTGACTTAATCGAAATCTTTATTCGAGTTCATTAAAAGCGTCATACGGTAACTTCTCTGATTATTTCTGCTGTATTCACATATTTTCAGAGAAGCTTTTAATATGTTCTGAAACATTAGTCAACCTTAAACATATTCAAAAACTAGAAATATTATATGAGTTCGATGTACGTTTTCACACCAAGTAAGAAGTCCAATTACTAGCTGTGCAAAACACGCATCGGCGGGCGCTCTCATTCATCGACATCAGACAATTTATTGGATTTTTACGCAAACAAAACTAAGCAGCATCTACGGACATAAACCTATTGTCACTTATTGGGCCTGAACGCTGCTTTATCCAAACATATCCAACTAATTTTTTTTTCTCTGTTATGGAAAAGCTGTTAATCTTCTTCATAAGCTTCTGAAGCTTATGTGAAATTTAGATTGGAGTAATGAGAAGTTTTTGCCCCCGCAGGGTTCTGGTTTTGGCCCAGAGGCCAAAACCCGAGGAGGCATTATAGTCTCCCCCGCGTATACGTATAAAGAATGTGTGAAATATGAGAAATATTGGTGTAGTACGCGAATCAATCCCGATTTGAAGAAACTAGGCGCGCACGGTGGTCCCGGTTAATTTTTCAGTCAGCTCGCAAGGCAATGCTACATGGGTAATTCTTGCAACCACGAACACGAGGAGGAGATCGAGGAAGACGTTATTTGCTGCACGAGGAGGAGAGGAGAATATTTGCGAAAATATATTTTAGGGCGGGTATCTGTCATCACAGTGATTTCTTTACATCTTGAATACAAAGGTTAATCAGCGGTACCAGATTGAACTGTTTAGTACAGAAGTTGATTTGTCGGACACAAATCAGCAACGGAGTTGACAGACTCGACCCAAATACTACAGGTATCAAGATCACGTTTATTTGGACCGGTTATTTTAACTGAGTAATCTTTCGTGGCGTAGAACCCATGTGACGGCTGGCTTGACTGGCAGGGATCCAAACGTAAAAATAAATGTCTAGCGGCGTTTTCGTTGAGGACAAAAAGCTTGACTCTAATTTGCATATATCGCGACAGTAACACGATACTTCTGTTTACATCTCGGCAAAAAATCTCGACTCCTGTTCTGCTTTCAAGATACGTTTGCTTGTAGAGTCCTCGTATATTAAGGCAACTGATTTGTTTCAGTATCAGACTGGAACAACAGAGTGGTTTGATATTTTTTTTCCAGAATGCACTTCGTGAGAGTATTATGTAAAGAATATCGTGATAGAATGAGTTAAACAGAATGTGTTGCTTTAGTTTCAACTTAGTTGATTCTTTGGATCATATTTATGACAAGATGCCTAAGTTAGTTGAACAGTATGAGTGATATAGTTCATAAAAGAAAAATCAGTTCATGCAATAAATAATAGTTTCCTTATACGCAGATCCTTATATCGTTTTTATATAATGGAAGTCACTTCCCTAAAGATAGCGTGACAAAGTTTGTCACATGTCGTTTCCCCGTGTTTATGTGACTGATTTTGCGGAAATTTGATTGTTGGAGTTTCTCAACATTCATGTGACATTGCGCGCCAACACATTTATGGAAGTCATTTCCCTAAAGATAGCGTGACTAAGTTTGTCACATGTCGTTTCCCCGCGTTTATGTGACTGATTTGGTTGTTGGAGTTTCTCATCATTCATGTGACATTGAGCGCGAACCCGCTTTTATACGGGTTTTTGGAGTTTCTCGTAATAAATTCTTTAAAGCTTGCGTGACAAATTTGCGTGACAAATCTATCGTCTATCGTCTATCGTCTATCGTCTATCGTCTATCGTCTATCGTCTATCGTCTATCGTCCATCGTCTATCTTCCAACGTCTACCGTCTGGGTTTTAGCACATGCCGTAATAGGAGCAGCGGAACTCAACTTGATTAGCGATATATAACGGGACATACCTAAATTCGGCACTGTCTTCACTCAAACTGGAGCTACTTACGCCGAAAATACTTAAGCAAAATTCCAACAGTCATAAAGGCGTTGAGTTGTGGGCCAAAAGCATAAACGATTTTGGGAATTTCGGACGCCATTTTCCCTGCGCGACATCCGCGAAAATCCTCGCAGCAATGTACGCGCGTGTGCCGCAGGCGATGGCGCAATTTGTTCTAAAAATAGAAAAATTGTCCCATATCATGGCGCCAACCCCAATACTAGAAATGGCGCGCGCTTACGGTCTCCGTCCCCGATTATGGCTCCTGTTATTATCCAATTCCGAGTGGTCGCTTACGAGAGGACACGGAGAGGTGGTCGCAACCGGAGGTCCGTAACTAAAGCAGCTATTTGGAAACGATAAGCGGCGTTTTAAATCTTTTGTGGAATAACTAATAGGCCATTTGCACGATCCGGTCACATGGTACAAAATCACACATGCAGGACGCAGGTTGCACAGTGGGACTTCCAAAACAAAGACAGGTCAAGGTGGACTGGCACGAGTTGCTTTGTTTGGGAAGTCCCACTGTACAACTTGGGGCCCCAGATTGTGTGATGTTGTACCATGGGATCAGATCGTGCAAAGGACGTATAATGAAGAGCCTATTCAAAGGGTAAAAATTGGATCAAACGGCAACTACGCTAACCCCCCCCCCCCCCCCCTCCAGGTCTCTGTTCACAACACACATAATGATATGCAAAGTTAAAATACGTAACAACAATGCAGGTATCTCGACCAGGCGAGCCTTCTTCGCAGTAGTTACTTGACAGCTCTGTAATAAATGCAGAGCCGACTTGTTCACTACATTAACGCTCTCTGAACCCAACTGTTTTATCTTGGCTTAGTCATTTTTCTCATATCCTATTTCAAGTGAGTATGGATGGGAGAGCTGTGAAATAGAATATAACCTGCGATCAGGCGTCCCTTACATTTTTTGTCGCTGCGGGAAGGTACCTTCCCGCCGCGACAAAAAATATAAGGGACGCCTGATCGCAGGTTAAATAGAATACTGTTCTTGTCGCCTCTTCGCACAAACGAGTGGAGGCAACAAGAGACAACCTGGGAACGAGTTGTGAATTCCCGAAACTACAATGTAGCATGTGTGCGGCAAAAGGCGACATGTACAACATCTAAACTTCAACTATTTCGATTGCTACAAGAAATAGCACATTTCACGATAACTGCAGAAATTCTCGCTCGCCCGTTGACCAATTTCCATTGCCAATAAGCGGACAGACGCATGGATTTATAATTAATGCGATGCTTCACAAAGCGAGAGCGAACAATTTGCTATCGTAAAAAAACAAATTCAAGCGTCTGTCCTGTTATTGACAATGAATTTCGTCATAACATTGTCAAAGTAGCCTGCAGATCCACAGCTACTTTGACAATGTTACGACGAAATTTGTGATCAATAACAGCACTGGCGCATGAAAAACTGACGTCAATTTAAGTTGTAGAAGACTATCTCCTAAGTGGCCGACCATTTAACTCTTGAGGGGAGGGGTGGGTGATTTCTGGTCAGCAAGAATTTTTTTTTATAGCAATCTGGTGGGCAGGATATTTTTTCCCGTTTTTTCCCATAAGCTTTCTATTACATCCGGCTGCTGCACGCAATTTTTTTTTTCCGGCAAGAGCTTGCAGGAAATTTTTTTTCAAAATCACCCACGCCCCCCCCCCCTCCCTCAAGAGTTAAATGGTCGGCCCCTAATCTTAAAATTAACCCGGCCTATAATGTAACTTTCCAAATGTTCTATTTCAATTAACCCATTGACTCCTGGAACCTTTTTGCTTAAAATGCATTTTTTGGACATTTTGGCGGTTTCGAGGCTGGATCTCGGCCAAATTAGCTTTAATCTGGTCGAAAATGCATTTGTGGCACGACAGCTAGCCCTTCTTACCACTCAAATCACATTTTACGAACTTTGGGCCCGTGCATGCGCAGAAATCAAAATTTTGAGATTTGACTTTTTTTTTCCCCCTTCCTTTTCCTCCTTTTCTTTTCTTTTGGCTGCAGGTATTGACCTTTTACTGTGCTTGCTTGCAGTTAAAAAACTTCTAAGAAAGAGTCATCGAGGCGGCCAATTTTTACCGTGGAGCAGTTAGGTGAAGTGGCAGTAAATTTTGCTCTGGGTCTTTCACTCATCTTTTTGAGCATTTTTGTGCATATCTCAGGCTCCATTACGCCGATCACTCTGATCTAGGCATCATTGGAAAGATCTTCTCCTCCTGCAGAAGTTGAGTATAGATGATGCCAATTTTGGTCAAAAATGATGACGTCAGAAGTGGAAGAAAGGCCAAGGTTCGTCACGGGCGGTTACGGGCGGCACAGGCGTCAATGGGTTAAGTTTAGAAATCCATCTGAAAAGCGAAAGCCTGAGTCATCTTTGACTTCGAGTAATTCTTAACATGATTGGGAAACAGGCTGGAAATAGCAATAAAAAAAGTTAACATGTTGGATCGTGTTTAAAAGAACACAGGTGTGACCACAAGTAATGACGGTATTTTTATTACATCATTCACAAAACACTGACTCGATTTAACGAATTATGTTTAACTGCTTCGAAATCGGAGCAATGTTCTGTAAGCACCAAGGGTGAATCCTTGATCGCTGGGGACTATCACCTTCGACGGAGGAACACTTTTAATGATTACCAAGGGGACAGTACAAGGAGAATAGTTAATTTAGCGTTTGCCTTAAACGCTTGCAGTTCTTCCGAACATAATTTTTACTAGAAATTAACTGAGAAGGAACTGTTTCTTTTAACGAGGTTCGTGTGAACATTTCAGGATTCTCTGTCACATGGCAGGTGACGCCATGCACAAAGGAGCACCTTACAGATCAGTGCTTGATCCAAGTCTTGCTACATTCCAAATTTCTTTCGATAAAGTGGCGGAGGCAGTTTGTCCAGCATAGCTCGCCAAGGTCTCTCCACCACAACTAACGCACCGTCTTCTGTAAAACCTACATAAAGTAGTGGCTGAAATGAAAACAAATAAAACAAAAAACAAAAGGTAATGAACAACGTCATCGAAAGTAAACATTGATATTTTTATAATCTTATAATTTCTGCAAATACTGTTTAAGTTCTAGTTTTTGCAAATAGTGTAAATCTGAATCACACATTATCCTCTTCTGAAAGGAGTAATTTTGGCAAAATATTTGAGTGCGTGGAATACACTGGCCAAAGGTAAAGAGTTTTGAATTCCTCGTGTTTAAGTGCAGGGGTATTTGTGTTGAATTGTTTGGAAAATATCGATCACGTGGCAGTGAAACAACACAAAAACGCTTTTGTTTTAAAGATGTTATGACTTCCATCTTGATTATCTTGCAGGGCTGGGATTAATATACACTACTCACCCCATATCTCTTACAAACTTTAAATGCTGTTTGTTCTTGATCAGACTGAACTGCAACTTCATTCATTGTTCTTTTCTGTTGTTGTACTAATCCTGTCTCATAAAGGATTACTTCCTTATCTGGCAAAGGCTACAAATAGGTAACAAAGTTAACAGCATTTAACAGCATTTATTTAATCGCAATTAAAAGTTCAGCAAAGCTGATGTGGTCGTGTACAATAAAATTAAAAATACAATAAAATTACAAATACAATTAAAAATACAATAAAGTTAGTATGACAGAGGTTGCTGGCAACCGTTTGAGAGTGTGTGACAGTCTTCAGTGTCAACACAAGAATGAAATGTTGGAAAGAGCTACAACTGACAACACAGAATGATCACAGGACGGTCCTGTTAGCCTGAAGTCACACTGACACTGCGTAAACTCTAGAAGTTAGTGACTGTATAGCAATAGCATTCTTGTCACTACACATTGGTTTGTAAAATTACTGACACTGAACTGAGTAGTTATAGAGGGTCATTTTAATCCGCGTTACGGATTTCCTGCATACTAATTTGGATTTCCTGCATACTAATGTGGATTTCCTGCATACTAATTTGGATTTCCCGCATACTAATGTGGATTAAGTGGCTATGGATTAGGTGCCTAGTCCATGACGTCACCTATTGTTAAAACATAGGGAAAAAATGGGTTCCTCCATACTAATGTGGATTTCCTGCATACTAATTCGGTATAGGTTTACTAATAAGCGTCGCTCTAGTACAATACAAACAATAAGCTTGCCTGGGCATGCCTGCTAATAGTGAACCCTGATTGGAAAAAAATCTTTTATGTGTTAAAATTATAAGCGCGAATTTTAACGAAAGCGCTATCGTTCTTGTAATCGCTTTGCTGCGAAAGTCTATCTCCGAGACTTTCAGTTTATTCGAAACGTTTATCATGAAGATGGTTTTTTTTTTCACTAGCGGCCATGTTTTTTAAACTGCTTTGAGCGCTTGTTTAACTGTCCGTGATTCGGAAACGCTGACAACCACAAATGTTTTGAAATTGTAATAAGGTTCTCTAGCTTTCTATGAAAACGTTCTCCGATTTTCGAAATCGGGATCTTTTAACCTCGATTGGTTTAGGTAGAATCTATCATGCTTTTATTCTCAGCTTTGCTGACGAGACAGAATTAAATTCTTAGCTAAGAGCTCGAGTTTTCCGCTCCGTTAGTCACGCACTGAACTCCACTCCCTAGATTTGCATACTGACAAAACTCGAACGGAGAAACCCATGGGACAGCTCTATCATTGAAATCACAACAATAGAAGCTCG